>CAVNZG010000958.1:0-18621 GCA_963693315.1 Diogma glabrata
GAATTTGAAGATCAATTTTTTGATCTCAAATTAAATTTTGATAAATATTTAAAGCAATTTGCTGAAGCAAAAAATATTAATTTAGAGCAGATCGACAAAGCCGAGGAAAATAATTTAGATAACATTTCAGAATGTAGAGGTAACTCAGAGGTTAGGGATGATATTTCAGGCGAAGTTAAATTAGAACCAACTGTGAAGGAAGAATCTAAATCGTTGTTTAAAGCCATTCAGTTACCTAGGATAACGCTTCCAAGATTTGATGGAAAATTGGAAAAATGGCTACGATTTAAAGATTCATTTAAATCAATGATAATCAACAATCCTGATTTAACAGATGTAGAAAGATTCTATTATTTAGATGGAAATTTAGATGGCGATGCAAAAAAAACAATAGAGGTAGTAGAATTTTCAGAGAAAGGATTTCAAAATGCATGGTCAGCTTTAAATTTTAAATACGACAACAAAAGAGCTATAATTGACAAGCATATGCATGCATTTTTTAATCTAAAAACAATTAACAAAGAATCAGGAGTAGAAATTAGAAAGCTGTTAGACGATAGTCTGATTCATATAAGGGCTTTAGAAAGCTTAGGAGAGAAGATCACTGACTCTGTAGCAGTTCACACTCTCAAACAACGGCTTGACTGTGAAACTAGAAAATCATTAGAAAATGAAAATAAAACAGATAAGCCATTAACCTGGGCACAATTAGTTGAGTTTTTGCAAAGACGATGTCTAGTATTAGAAGCGATGTCTAATTTAAGTTATAAGCCTACTACGGCTATTCCTTATAATAATAGAAAACCTCATTCACGGTCATTTGTTGCTACCATGCCGAATAGAACTTTATATTGTTCGTTATGCAAGAAGGACCATCTCATTATAAACTGTGCGAAATTCTTAAACATGTCCGTTCAGTATCGATATGAGAAAACTAGGGAATTAGGTTTGTGTTTAAACTGTTTAAAGGGTAAACACAGGGTCATAGATTGTAGAGCACCTTTTTGTAATTATTGTCATCGTAAGCACAGTAGTTTGTTGCACATGGGTAATTCAGTACAAACAAGTCCTACTACCAATGAAACCGTAACCAGTGCAACAAAGTCTAACCAGTTTGATCATGATAGCTCCTCGCAAAGTGCAAGTGGTTCTAAGAAACTTGAAAACATTAGTGAAAGTTACGCAGCTTTATGTTCACAGAAAGACTCCTATCATAAACAGCAGGTAGTTCTTTCTACGGCAGTAATTTTTATAAAAGATGCAAATGGAAGATACCATTTATGCAGAACATTATTAGATTCTGCATCTCAATCTAATTTTGCGACGCAAAAATTATCAGATAAGTTACGACTTAGAAAAGAAGAATTGTCTCACTTAGTTTTAGGTTTAAATCACGCAAAGACAAATATTCAGCACAAATTTTCGTCAACAATAAAATCTCGAATTAGTACATATAACAGAGATTTAGAGTTTTTAGTTGTTCCAGAAATTGGTAGTAACATGCCGTCGAACTATATCAACATAACTTACTGGAATATCCCACATAATTTAGAACTCGCAGATCCAAGCTTTATTATCCCTGAAGAAATTGATCTCTTGCTCGGAGCTGAGGTCTTCTTCAGAATCCTAACAAATGGACGTTTCGAATTAGCAAAAAATTTACCATCCTTGCAGAATACTCTCTTTGGATGGATTGTGAGTGGCAAGGTAGAATGTCAAAACTATTTTGTATCGGAAGATACAAATTTTTCCTTTTGCAATTTTAATGCATCTCATAATGACAATAGTCCTACCAATTGTGAGTTAGACAAACGATTGACTCGGTTTTGGGAGTTCGAAAACTTCGAAAACAACTCGTCTAAATTATCAATCGAAGAAAAAAAGTGTGAGGAAATATTCAAAAATAGTTATACACGGAACAAGGAGGGACGTTTTGTCGTAAATTTGCCATTTAAAGAAAATATCAACCAACTTAGTGCATTAGGCAATGTAGCATTAAAACGTTTTTCTTATTTAGAGTCAAAATTAAATGAAAATAGGGAACTAAAAGCGCAGTATTTAAAGTTTTTACGAGAGTACGAAGAATTGGGTCACATGTCTCTCAGTATGAACCAATCAATTTCTGAGGAAGAATATTATCTTCCCCATCACGCGGTATTAAAACCCGACAGTAGTACTACGAAATTACGTGTAGTGTTCGATGCGTCGGCAAGAACGCACAATGGTTTGTCATTTAACGATGTTTTAATGACTGGTCCCGTTGTTCAAAGTGAGCTTTTTGACATCATCTTAAGATTTCGCAAATATGTCTATGTATATACAACAGACATACAACAGATGTACAGACAAATTAATATAATAGACGAACACACTCAGTATCAAAAAATTTTATGGCGCGAAAATAAAAATGAACCTATTAAAATCTTTAAGCTGAATACCGTGACGTATGGTACATCAGCAGCTCCCTACTTAGCCACAAAAGTTTTGCAGCAATTAGGAATTGACGAAAACAAAAAATATCCACTAGCATCGAAAATCATTCAGCAAGATTTTTATGTTGATGATGGATTATTTGGTAGTAATAATTTGGAAGAAGCCATAGAAATGAAAAGTCAGTTGATAACGATGCTCCAAGGAGCTGGCATGAAACTAAGAAAATGGACTGCAAATTCAGAAAAGCTTTTAGAATCAATACCATTAGAAGATAGGGAAATTACATGCAATTCAATTAATGAAACCATTAAAACTTTGGGATTGGTATGGCATCCAATATTAGATCAATTTATGTTTCACGTAGAGCCAATTAATAATGACAAAGCAGTAACCAAACGGAATGTTTTGTCTGACATTTCAAAATTGTTTGATCCGTTAGGATTAATTTCTCCTATAATAGTTGTTGCCAAAATATTAATGCAACGAATTTGGTTATCCAAGGTTTCTTGGGATGATCCTATTTCCGAAAATCTTTCAAACATATGGTTAAAGTATCGTAGTCAATTAAGTTCGATTAATAAGTTTAAACTAGACAGGTGTTTAATTCCAAAAGAAACTAAAATCATAGAGATGCACGGATTTGCTGATGCATCAGAACAAGCCTATGGTGCTTGTGTATATTTTAGATGTACAGACGAAATTGATAATGTTGTGGTAAATTTAATCTGCAGTAAATCTCGCATAGCTCCAGTCAAGATTGTCTCGGTGCCACGTCTAGAATTAAATGCGGCACTCTTATTATCCAAATTAGTTGCAAGAGTCTTAAAAGCCATGGAATTGTCTATTGAACGCATCATATTATGGTCAGATTCTACCATAGCATTGTCCTGGATTCGATTGCCTCCATATAAATTAAAAACTTATGTTGCAGACCGTGTCAGCGAAATTCAAGGTTTGACTGAAAGTATGAATTGGCGACATATTGATGGAAAGGTCAACCCTGCTGATCATGTGTCGAGAGGAAAAATGCCAAATGAATTTGCAGAAATAACAAATTGGTGGAATGGTCCGGATTTTTTACAAGAACATGAATCCGAATGGCCGTCTAAATTCAAGGAAATAAGTCAAATAGATTTGCCAGAAATAAAGAAAGATAGTGATCACACATTTGTATCAACTAAACATCAAGAATTCATAGATATTGAAAGGTATAGCTCATTGAAAAAATTAATTCACGTAGTGGCTTATTGTCTTCGATTTATTAACAACGCCCAGCCTAAAAAGAACATAAAAGTCATCGGGCAATTATCTACCAAAGAACTTTCTAGTGCCATGAAAGCTTTAATACGAACTGTACAAAGCTCTCAATTTTCTGATGAAATTAAATTGCTAGCAAACAAAATTGAGCTACCAAAGAATAATAAATTGTCAAGTTTATCGCCTTTTGTTGATGGAGAAGGTCTTTTACGTGTTGGAGGTAGAATTAAATATAGCAGCTTAGACGTCGATCAAAAACATCCCTATTTATTGGATAAAAACCATATGACAACTTTGATTATTGAGCAAGAACATCAAAGGAATTTACATAGCGGGGTTCAAGCAACATTATCATTTGTTCGTCAGCGATATTGGCCGATTAACGCAAAAAATTTAGTAAAGGCTGTCCTACATAAATGTATAAATTGTTTTAAATTACGGCCTAAAACTCTGGAACAAGTTATGGGAAATTTACCAAGCTCAAGAATTGAAGGATCTTATCCATTTAGTGTGACTGGCGTTGATTTTTGTGGTCCATTTGAAGTAAAGTATAAGCATCATAGAAAAGGACCTTTCCATAAAATATACCTTTGCCTCTTCGTTTGCTTTGCAAGTAAAGCGGTCCATATAGAAGTGATTGAAGATGCTACAAGCGATGCATTTATTGCGGGCTTAAAGAGATTTATTGGACGAAGAGGACGGTGTTCTACGATATGGTCAGATAATGGTACTAACTTTGTAGGAGCCAACAATAAATTAAAACATTTAGAGTCACTATTCAAGCTAGAACACAAGGAAAAAATAACACATTTTATGAATGAAGAAGGCATTGAGTGGAAATTTATTCCTCCACGATCGCCACATTTTGGAGGACTGTGGGAGGCTGGAATTAAGTCATTAAAAACCCATTTGAAAAAGGTGGTTGGTAATAGTATTTTAACGTTAGAGCAAATGTATACGCTCAGCGCAGAAATTGAAGGTATACTAAACTCTCGTCCATTGACACCGTTATCATCTGATCCCAAAGATGATCAACCATTAACACCAGCTCACTTTTTGGTAGGTAGACCAATTAATAGAATTTCAGAACCAAATATCGAACATCTGCCTACAAATCGAATTTCTCATTGGCAAATCATCACTAAAATGACGCAACATTTCTGGAAAAGATTTTCCAAAGAATATATTCACACACTGCAAGAAAGGAAAAAATGGGTGCAGCGGAAAGAAAATTTAAAGGTCAATGACCTTGTTATAGTTCAGGAAGACAACATTCCTCCTAACAAATGGCTTTTAGGACGAGTTGAAGCTGTAATTGTTGGAAAGGATCAAGAAATTCGCGTCGCTAGTGTAAGAACTAAAAATGGGATAATTAAGAGAGCAATAACAAAATTAGCAAGATTACCAATTTCCGTTTAAATTTATATGTTTTGTTATAAGGTTATATCCAAATTATTAAACTTTATTAAGTTGTTACATTAGATTATTTTAGAAAAAAAAAAAAAAATTAATAATTGAAATTGAAATTAAAAATGGAATCAAATTTACGTTATGTTACATAAATAATTTATAATGAAAAAAAAAATTTTCTTTTTGCAACAAATAACGCTGTACATTTAATGCTATATTTTAATGTTATATTATATTATTAAAAAAAAACAGTCATATATTATTATTTCTTTGTGTAATGCAATTGAATTACTTTAAGTACAATAGTATACCACAAAAATGTAAATTAAAAAAAAAAAAAAAATTAAGAGTTACTAAACTAACAGATATCACTGGTTATCGGTATACTAGAGCTTTAATTTATGTTAGATCTAAAAAATCACATACTTGAATTCAGAATGTTTATGGTATACAAATTATCCTAAACTTTGTAATTAATATTAAGCACAATCTAACTGTATCCTCTATAAAAGCAATACTATTTTGTTGGTATTAGAAAAATGTCATAATTTGTTGTTCGAATTTGAGTAATGAATTAAATTTATGGTTGAAAGATGTTGTCTTTCAAGGCGGCCAGTATGTAGAATATTGAATATGTTAACTAGATAACCGATAAACGTAACCTGAATTAAATATGACAACACCAAAAAGAAACAAAATTCCAACAACAAATTAAAAACAAAAAAAATAAACGAAATCATATACGAAGATGAAACACAAAATGAATATAATTTTTGTAGCCTTCATAGTGTTTAGATGTAAAAAATTTATAGAAAAGAAAATAAATAATAGTTACAAAAAAAGTTAGTATTTTAATTTAGAAGAAATAATATACAGTCCACATAGCAGAGATAAAAAGATTTTAGGAAATCAACAATATTAATACTCCGAAATTTAAAACTGAGATAAAAACTTTCAATTCTATTACACAAAAAAGTGAATAAAATACTATTATTGAGAATTATATATGATTAAAAACAGAAGATACATTTATTCTCATTTCGAGTAAATTTATATCATTTTAATACAACAAAACTTTAAAAGTGAGAAAAAACTATCAATTCGATCATCCTACAGAAGAATGAAATACTGAAGTTGAGAATTGTTTTTGTTCAACAATAGGAAATACATTTATTCTTGTTTTGAGTAAATAAAGATCGTTTTCATTTTTTCTGTATAAATATAAGAAATTTTTGAATCAGAATAAGATTTCCATCAGAGAAGAACACATCACTTTGTTACTTCCCCATCATTTATTTGATTCACAAACGTCAAAATGAGAGTAAAATATTTTCATTCTAATCCTTTTTGTTTCGTTTTGAAACTTAAAGATCAGATAATAATAAGTTATACGCGAGTATTCTCAATTTGATCCCCGTAGATAAAACTTAGGAAAAAAAATTATCGATTTTATACCTTTTCTCTCAAATTGAACTTATGAGATCGAAATGAAACTAACTAATACTCGATTATTCTCGGTTGGATCAACGTATATAAAATTGAGAAAAAAAATTCTCAGTTTTATTATTTTTCTCTCAAATTAAACTTATGAGATCGAAATGAAAATAATTAATATTCGATTACTTTCGATTTGATCTTACGTAGATAAAATTTGTGTCCGTGCGAGAATTGATACTAGCTGTGCTTAAAATCAGCAATAATAAGAGTTCAAAAGGTAAGTTGCATGTTTCTCTAAATTTCTGCGTTCATTAAAGTAAACTTGCGTGCACAGAACGAGGTTTGGCTCATTCAGTTTGCCGGGAGTCCTGGGTTCAGTTTATTTGATGCATGTACTTGCTACTATTGGTGCTTAAATTACTGAATTAAATTACATCACACACAAAATTTCAAGTCAATCGAAGGTGAAAATCGGATATTTTAAACAATTGGCTTGAAGTAAAACGGGGACAAAAATTTCTGGGTAAATACATACATTATGATTTCTTGTCGAAATTTATTAAAATTCCGAAATCAACCGATATTATCGATTTCTGAGCTCTAAAGCTCTAAAGTATAAAGTACTAAATGCTTGCATGAAAAAATGTTAAAAATTGCATGAAAAGTTTTAAAAACATTTAAAATAAGTTTTAAATCTAACAGTTTTTTTTGTTTTTAAAACTATAACTATTATGATGGCAAAATTCCAAAAGGAAATTATACAATTTGTATAAAAATTCTTCGACCAAATTAAGAGGTGCAGGTTGCTTGATTACACCGAAAAAAATTCGATTGGATACTCCAACAACTTCAGGATTACAATTGTTTGGTAAAACTTCTTACAATTGTTTCAGACAAATGCATCGCATTAAACTTCGTTTTTATATTATTTTTAATATTAGGTTCTTCGATGGTTGATCTTACTGAATATGATCAAAAAGAATTTCAAGAGCTGAAGCAAACCTTACCTGTCATTCAAGAGCCGTAGCTGACTATAGAAAGTTATTGGATACGGAGTTGTGAGGGTCGTCTAAGGGAGTTTAAAGAAACAAAGGATAAATCTTTAAAACATTTTTTAATGACTGGCCACTTTATAGAAATGCTATAATGCCAGCATTTTGGTAAGTTTGAAGTTGAAGGCATTTTAAGACTCTTTTGGAATTACAGATTCTTTTTTTTTCTACAGATTGATTTAGATTTTAAAAGACTCTTTCCGAATAAACATAAAAAACTTTTGGAGAAGGCAAAACATTTATTCGAAGTTTTGGTACCAGTGCTACGCAAACTAATTAAAGATAAGCAAAGTCTAAAGGATTTGAACGATATGCCAACTGACCCAGGTAAACAAATTTTGATCACAATTAAACTATAACGGTACATAATATATAGTTGAATGCGTTAATTTGATTATGCATTAACTTGATCCTTTTATACTAGTTAAATAAAGTCCAAAATAAATAATTCAGTAGACTCCATTCATCTTTTGCAAGGCAGTCATGAAAAGTGTGTAGTTATTGAGTGTAGTTATGGTATGTTTATAAGTATACGGGTTTCTGGTGAAATAATTCAAAAAAGATATTTTTCGCCACTAATTTCACAACTTTCAAAACACACTTCGGCATTATGTCCCATTAAGGAACTTAGCAGAGACAACAATAAGCCGCCAGCCCGGTCGGTCCTTGGCAAGCTCCTCCCAGCCTTAAACAAGTCCCAGAAATATGAAGACTTCTGGGATGCCGTTTTTTATACCCAGTTGAATTTTTAGATACTAGAAGTTTTTACCGTCCAAAAAGTAAAAACTTCTTCGTTCTCTTTGAACTTCCCAAATTAATGGAGGGCCATACAACTAAAGGAAAAACCTAACCCGAAATAATACAATTAGTTCTAAATTGACGGCCAGAAGAGCAAAATAACGAGAGTAAGGGTGGCCACCAAACTAGCATTCTAACTTCTTTTAAAACACTAAACAGTCTTACCGAAACTAACTTCCCCACCTTCATAGTTTCTTTAAAATTTCTAAGCAGTTTCGATAAAGGCCATTTGGAGAACTTTCCCCGCCTTGTGCAAAATAAGTCTGAAAACAAAAACCACCTTATGCACAATACTTTTTTGACAAAAACGAAACGATTTCAATTTTGTATAAGCTTCAATTTCGTATAAACCCATTAAAATTACATGTCACATATCTTTTTCCATAAAAAGTAATCCCTTGAATTACACTATATTTTCTACATCTAAATTTAGTTGAAATAATAGAAGCAATAGCTTCCGTCAGTTTGACATATTTCGTTTAAGATATTGAAGCAATTTTTAGAGTAAACAGTTACAGCCGAAACAACTACAATCCTAATGACAGCTATAACTTCTATAACCTTTTTTCGGAAGCTCTATTTAGTGATCTGTAGATAAGTTTCGGTAAAGCTTTTTATATTAAATATAGAAATATTTTAGAAGCTTTCATTCCGGCGGTGCGGAGAACTTCTCTGTGGAAGTTGTATATCGAAACTTTATAGAAGTAAAATATAACTAGCTTCCACTTAGAAGCTTAAGCGAAGCTTTATTGAAGCTAAAACTTATATAATTCCAAATTGAGAAGTAAGTTTGCTAGTTGGGCACCCGCTGCAGTGTGAAAAATTACTCAGCACAATTTCACACAACTGATGTCGTCGTTAGTCGTCGAACTAACGCAAACAGGGCATGGACGGTATAAACCTACCTACTGCCCCTCAGGTACACGAGGTAACCATTCCTTTAGGCAGTTGTTTTTAAGTCTACAATGTTATCATATTCCTCCTGTTTCCTTCCTACCCTTTTGATATCGTACAGGGTAATCATTCCCTTAAGTATTTTATTTCTCTTATCCCATATCCATTTGTTTTTTGTTGTTTTTTTCTATACTTAATTTTTTTTAAATATTATTATTATTCTTCTTTATTTTCTAGTTATTGTTTTTTTTCCCCTTTTTAATTTTGTTCCTTGTTTGTTTTTAAATAATTCAATTTTTATCATGGTTGCATGACTCCTGCATAGGAGTTCATGGGGAACCGAGAGTGTTGTTTGTTTAGGCGAATAGCTGTCTCAATACCGAAACATTCAACGCATCCATAAAAAAAATCTATCTGGTATTCTGTTGCCTGCCCAATTAGATTCTGGAGGCTTCCGGGTTGGAACAGTGTTCTCATGATCCACATTTGATTCAAACAGATTGTCCAGGTACAATAGCAAGGGAGGTTTAAACCAGAAAGACGTTCCATTCCAAGGTTTATGTTGTCTTTTATTAACAATTGTTTTTTACGGGACGAGAAAAATCGCAAATTACGACACGCATGAGTGCGGTGGGCTGATTTTTTTGAAGAAGGGGACCTCAACTCCACAGGTGAGCCTATGATGAAATTGGGTTGGCCACGCTAGAACTCCCCATTTCAGTCGCCTCTTACGACACGCATGCAGTGGATTGATTTTTTCCCTCAATAGAAGTCACTTATTTCAGCAAACTTTAACTAATTTATCTGATTCACTTCAATAGTAATTTAATTTTATTTTTTTATTTAAATTTTTACAGGGCTACGACATTTAAAACTGTTCAAATTAATTCACTACGCTACGAGACCAAATACAAGAATTCCTACAACAAATAAGAAAGGAATGTGGAAGCCGACTATTCTCAATTCGATTAGCTCATTTGTACGAAATGCGTTATAAAAAAAAATTAAAAATTATAATTAATTTATTTTTAAATTATCTATTTAAAATAAAAGAATATTTTTTAAAAATAGTGATTTTTTTATCCCATTTAAGGTTAATAATGGAACATCGGTGGATTGAGAGCTTTATTCCAGTTCCTTATTTTTCCAAGGTTGCTATTTTACGGCTTATAGCTGTCTCAGTAGTGATGTTTCTTAAAGGTCTATGTGATAACAAACAACTCTGACAGCCATTAGTCAATCTAAATAGCCGTACAACATCGAGTGCATGTCCGATACATTTAGCAATACCGAAGCATGTAAAAATCTTCCCGCGGGTTTAAAAACCCTGACAAGCAGCTTTTATTTGCTTTTGTGGGTGTCGCTGAACGTACCGCATTCCCACTGAAATTGAGAAAAATCTTTTCTCAAACTAAATATTGTCATCTTCGATTTGAGAAAACATTTTTCTTAAAATGATAATGAATTGATTGAAAATGAAATATATCGGATCAATACCAAAAGTAACATACGATCATGTCGATCAAAAAAATTCTTAAAATGATCAGAATTTCTTAAAATGAGCTGTTGGTTTCTCAACTTCTTCCGCTCAAATTCTTGAAGAAATACAACTCCATCTTAAATTGATACTTTTGGTATTGATTTGATACAACAAGTTTATAAGCTTTGAGAATAATATCGAGAATATAATATCAAAATAAGAAATTTGTTATCATAATCAGTAGATTTACATCAACTCAAAAAATAAACCAAAGTTCAATCTGATGCAGCATTTTATATCAATTTGAGAACTCATATTCTCGTCCATATATTGATATACAAAAATCATCAATTTGATGATTTTTTTATCAAATTTAACTCTTTTTTTCTCTCTGTGTACGCTTTAATTTATTAGGCCATATGTTTTGCTTAGTTTGAATCTTAATATTTATGTTAATTCAATACTGATTGATGCCACTGAAATTGCTATACCAAAGGCTTATTCTATTATTATTTAAGTTTCAGTTGTTATTTATGTAAAACATTATGAAGTATTCTAATTTAATTTTTAATTCAGCATGTATGCAGTTATAGAAACTGTAGATAAAAATGGTGAACGAGAAGTAGCAACCATTTCCATGAAATGGATTCAGGGGTCGCAAATTTTATGGCCAGATAAAAAATTTAGCCGTTCACTGTTAGAAAACCACACTCTGCCAGAGGTATTGTTTTTTTTTTTTTTTTTTTTTAATAAAATGTGTTGTGTAATAGGGTTTAGAATATGTGTCACAACAACACATAAATACCTTTTAAGACCTAGGTCTAGACCTGGGTCCCACAACAACTGGCGTTCTAAGGTGTAGATTAACGCTTTTTTTAAACATCTGTGGGTTTAAGCCACCTGAGACTAAGTGTTCCGGCAAACTATTCCATTTGTACGCAGTTCGGACAAAGAAGTCTCTCTGCGATCTGCCAGTATGACAGCGCGGGATCTTTACCGTTTCACCGGTTGCGGCAGCCGATTGCCCAGTGGAACGGGGGTAAGAATAAGTTTGAGGCATGATGCCGCTGATTTCATCTGTACACTGCTGATGACGATATTTGTAAAAAACAACGAGGTCAGCAACAGTGCGACGATGTTGTAGGGAATCAAGTTTTGATGTCAAAGTTCGATCACCCAAAATTAGTATAGCTCGCTTTTGAACAGAGTCCAAGAGGGCCAAGATGGAAACAGAGGCAGCACCCCAAACTTGACAGCAGTACTCCATACAGGGACGAATATAGGACCTATAAACATGGAGCAATTGGTATGGAGTGAAAAAAATTTTGCATCTATTTAGGAGGCCGAGTTTTTTAGACGCGCTTTTTGCCATCGCCATTACATGATCGTTCCAGAGTAGGTCGTTTGAAACTATGACACCCAATAAACGAATGTTTTTTACATTCACCTATTGGTTCATCACACATACTAAATAAAATATCTTTGGGGAACTCGGTCTTTAATCTGGAAACAATCAACAGCTGTGTTTTGGTAGAGTTGAAATTGACAAGGTTTTGGTCACCTCAGTCGGCGACTTTATTCAGGTCTTTGTTCACGTTTATGACAGCGTCTCTCCGGGCAGGATTAATTCGTTCGTGCATTTTACCTTTTGAAGGAAGGGGCTCGAACGACTTGTGCAGAGTACTATCATCTGCAAAACTATTTATTGGGTTGCTGGTGATTTTCAACAATTCGTTGATATAAATCAAAAATAGGGTTGGGGACAATACTGAGCCTTGGGGTACACCAGCGTGAATTAGTTTAGACTCAGAAGAAAATCCGTCTAAGGTTACCGAAATATATCGGTTGGATAGAAAATTTTGAATCAGCTTCACAACATTGGGATGAAAACCATACGCAACGAGCTTGTTGATTAAGTTGGCATGCCAGACTCGATCGAATGCCTTGGAGATGTCTAAAGCAATAACGTATGTTTCACCACCTTTATCAAGTATGCTGTTCCAACAATGCGCTACATAGTGTAATAGATCGGTAGTTGATCTTTTGTTTCGAAAACCGTATTGGACCAAACATGATTTTAAAATGTTTTGTAGTAATATTGGTAAGTTTTAAACTGTATTGTGTTTATTTTAAACAAATAACTTAAATTAAAATTAAATTTTTGGAAACCATCACCGAAGCAAAAAAAAAAGAACGAATATACGAATCCTTCTCAAATTCGGAGTCCGAAGAAGCCTTTCAGAACACAAAAAATAAAAAGTTTAACATATCCGACTTAAACGATATGTTTAACATTTCGACAGCTGCGGAAACTGATGATAATTGTGATACAAATATAGATTTTCAAAATATACCAATAATTCATTACACGGAACCCTTACCGACAGTTCAGATTCAGAACGTTGTAGTAGAATGCATCGATGAGCAACAAGCTGATGAACATTTTGGTAAATATAAATATTAATGACGTATAAAAAATCTTCATAATTTGTAAATAAATAAAATTTCAAATTAGGGCAAGTGTTTCGTTGTAACGCTACACTTACAAGTAATGAGGAGGAGTCGAATGCTATTGGCCCAGAAAAACACATCATAGAATTGACGGAGGAAATAAAAATCTTAAGAAACAAAATTAAACGAATGGAGAACACTTTAAACAGTTTTTCCGAAATTCGTCCAGAATTTTTGAGTTTCGTTAGAAAAAGTTCAAACAAAACAATTATAAAGGATTCTGCCTTTATCGTCCCTCCATTACCGTTAATGACTACAGCTGCTGTGGATAGATTTAATCTACAGCTTTTAAGTCAAACTTTTGCTGAACAAATGGTATGTAATCTTCCAAATTTCTGCTGATTTATATAGATTTATGTTATTATCTTTTGTTGTTCTAGATTCTTTTCCTAAAACTAGAGGTTGAGAGTAAAAAGGTTACAAAAAATATCCGAAATATAGTTGAAAAGCTATTTGATTCTAGTGTAGTTCATGAATATACTTGGACAGGTGCAGTAAACATTACCAAAGGTGAAGTAAATATTATAATTAAATGCCATATTATGTAATAATTAATATATGAATATTTAGAAAAGAAGAAACTTTCATTTTCGGAACTAACTAATATTACGAAGTTAGTTGAAGACACTATCAACTACCGTTTCAGCGAGTTGGGGTATGCTGAAATCAGCAAAAGTGAACTTCGAAAATGTTTCGTAGATTTTTTAAAGCGTGCCGCAGAACGATTTCGATATTCTCAGAAAAAATAACTAGCTTAGCAAAAACATATTTTATTAATGAATTAAAAAAAAGTTGAATTTCAAGATTAAAAAGGTGAAAAATTTGAATTTTTATTTTTATATTATGTATTTTTTATTTTATTTTTTATTTAATTTGAAATAAAAATTATATTTAAACATTGAACTATTGAAGTGATGTTTTTTTGGAAAATTTGGAAAAAAGTCGAATTCATTCCTTGTCAAATAAGTGACTGTCAAATAATTGTCAAATTGTCAGATTGTCAAATAAGTGACTGTCGGATTTCCACCTTTTTTGTAAGTTACTGTGGACTTACAATTGTCATTGAGTATTCGGCTGTATAAAATATGGTCGAATTCGTTCGACTATAATGGTATGTAAAAGTCTAACGAAAGACCGTCCACCTAGAGTATTTTATGTTGGTCAATGTGGACTTACAATTGCCAGTCGGTAAACCGCGGGCTTATATATGATCAAATTTGTCCAACTATTGACTACCAAATTTGTCTAACAAAGGATGGTCAAATATACCTAGACGTAAGCGTCTATGATTCCCGACCAATATCTGGCAAGGATAAGACGCACAAACGACTGAACATATGGTAGTCATCCGTCTGAATTTTGCCTCTAAGGGTCAGTAGTCAATTTTCAGTCATTTTTCAGACAAAATAATTGAAATTGTTTTACGGGTATATATATATATATATATATATATATATATATATATATATATATATATATATATATATATATATATATGTATATATATATATATATATATATATATATATATATATATATATATATATATATATGTATATATATATATATATATATATATATATATATATATATATATATATATATATATATATATATATATATATATATATATATATATATATATATATATATATATATATATATATATATATATATATATATATATATATATATATATATATATATGTATATACATATATACTAAAAAGTATATTTATATATTATAAAGGAAGCAAAAACAATCTGAATACAATTAAAGAATTTCAGTTTCATATTTTTTACTTGTAGTAATAAAAACCTGGGTCATGCAAGTATTATAAAAAAATTTATGAGTTTTCGTCATAAATGGTTCAATATTAATTTTTTGATTTAGT
This sequence comes from Diogma glabrata, assembly GCA_963693315.1. NCBI lineage: Eukaryota > Metazoa > Arthropoda > Insecta > Diptera > Cylindrotomidae > Diogma > Diogma glabrata. Next base: position 15,168 of record CAVNZG010000958.1, read on the forward strand.
GTTATGAATTGATTTGTTTTATTGTATGATAATTTTGAGATCATATGATGGAATTGTTGTATTGAACGTAAAAGTAACCAAGATATATAAAGAAGAAACAAAAGTAAGTATCATAATCAGTCATTATGCAAAATTGAATCAAGCAATAAAATTGTTACGATTTATATTATTGTGTCGCAAGTATTTTAATGTAAATTGTCTAACTAATATTGCTTATAATGCACTTGGTTTAACTATTGTTTGTTAAGTTCAAATTCAGTTTGTAGAATTAATACAATTTCAGGACTCGTGCTTTTATCCTAACAAAGTTAAATTTAAATTTTGTGGCATTATTTTAAGTTATTTGTAGATTACAATATTAACTGGCAACCTTTTTTAAAAAACGAATATTAAATCGCTGAAAAAAATGTAAAGGCTAATTACGAATTTATTTTAAGAAATGTGTTCGGGCTAAATTCGGTTCGGCGTCTTCATATTGTAATACGGACTTGTATACATCAGATTTTGGGGTGAGTTACTTTCTAAATCGTTTCATTTCTGCATGTTATAACTAGTATAAAATTGCTTCAGAATGATTTCATTACCTTACCACTTTTCAATTTTGTTGAAGCAAAAATTTAATGAACAAAACTTAACAAATTAAAAATTCATAACAAATTGTGTTTAAAAAACTCCATTAAATCGAAATTTCCATTGCTTTTTTCTCGTTTTTTTATGAGTCGCATATCCACCAAGAAAACTCAAAGTATTCGTTTTTATTGTCTTAATAAAATGCATTTAAAAACCACTAACAACGATAACGAAATATATCCAAGAACGAATATAAAAAAAATCTGAAAATTCAAATTAGAATTTAATGAAAAACAATAACAACAACAAATAAAAGTAGTCAAGAAAATTGTTTTTAAGGAAACTCATTTTTAAATTAATCTTATTTTCCTTTCATTTTAGAATATTATTGTTATATTTTATCAACAAGTAATATCTATTAACTGATTACTTACTGTTGAATAATTTTAATCTGTTTTTTAAGAAAATGTTTTTATATGATAATTTTCCTTTTTTATTTCCGTTGGAGATGTTTTTGTAATAAAAGAAATATAGAGGAAAATAGCATTTTAATATTTTATTCACTGCACTCAATTGTTTAATTTTTATATCGCATTTCATGATTAGATTATGATGTAATATTAAATAATGTTTTTTCGAATACGACAAATTTCTATATTTTAAAATATTAAATGAATTTTTCTGAAACAAACAACCATTTACCTACCGAGGCCAAATCTATTCCTTTTAGCTTGTAAATTAAGATTGCTGTTTCAATTAAAGTCATGTTTACATACCTCTAAAAAGCGTCTTAGCCATCCAACCTTAGCCAACCTTATGCAATCAATCAACAAAAAGACAATCGCGAAATGCATTACACAATTTAAGTTTACAGTTATTTTTACACCATTACGCATAAAAGTGCCTACCAATGAATCGGCATTTTTGTCATATGCATTGTTTGTTTCAGTTGGTTTTCAACCAACCAAACACAATTGCTCCAATTTTTTTAACGTTTTGGACTTTGAATTGATTGATTTTCGTTCAGGGATTGAATGTTTTTTTACTGAGTCTGTAACGTCAAGTGTTAGGGATGTCAAGCGTTAAGAGTTGAGTATGGAAAAAACATATTGTGGGCAGCAAAAGAATCTGGTGCCATTGGTTTTAGTTAGAAATAGTACAAGAGCTTCATAAATATGTGGCGCTTTAAATAACTATCAAACCAAGTTTCATCTAAATTAAAGGTAAAAATATGGAGGGGCTGAAATCTCACAGCTCTGAGATATCAAGACTTCGGTCTGGGTTAAGGATTTTTATATAGTTTTCGGCAAAAAACTTTCACGAGGACATGGTTTTTAGTTTTGGGCAGCGATGTATATCAAACATAAGTCTTTGTTAAAGTACAAGTATTTTTTATCTCTGCTTAAAAATTTATTACAAAACTAACACGAAACATCAATACGTTGCCGGAAAATTATAATCAAAATTCCAAAAATATTGCTAAATTAAATAAAATCAAACTTTTTCAAAATCCCAAAACTATTACAAAAATTAGAATAAAATCAAATATTTAAACTTTTTCTAAGTTCCGATGGTATTCTTAAAATTCTTAAAAATTTAAACTTTTCCAAAATTCTAAAAATATTGCAAAAACTATTACAAAATCAAAAATTAAAACTTTTTTCAATATTCTAAAAATATTCCAAAAATTAGAATGAAATCAAATATTTAAACTTTTTCAAAATTCCAATAATAATCCAAAAATTCTTAAAAATTCAAATTTTTTCCAGAATTCTAAAAATATTTCAAAAATTATTACAAAATCAAAAATTGAAAATTTTTGCAAAATTCCAAAAATTGTAATAAAATCAAAAAATAAGAATTTTTCAAAATTCTAAATATATTCAAAAAATTCTTACAAAATCAAAAATTAAAAGTTTTTCGGAAATTCTAGAAATATTGTAAAAATGATTACAAAATCTAAAATGCAAACTTTTTCAAAATTCCAAAAATATTTCAAAAACTATAACAAATTCTAAAACTTCCATGTCCAATTTCATTTTCAAATACATTTACGTCATAAAAACAGCTACATTTTTTTCCAAAAAATTGGCTAAAAAAATAAATGAAATCATTTTTTGACACACTTGAAATTATTTCTTTGACAAACTTATTCTTAATTCTCTGTAATAATAATAAAATTTCATTTCAAACAAACAATTTTATTTTTTTCCAAAAAATTGGGTAAAAAAATAAATAAAAATCTTTCTTTTGACACACTTGACAACATTTTTTTGATAAACTTATAATGCAATAATCTAGTTTTTGATCTCACATACCAATCCCTACCATCAAGATTCCTCCAAATTTAATGTTCCTACTCGTAATCACTTAAAATGAACGTTTTTTAAGCCAAAAATACTTCCGGTACAGTTATCGAACACAGCGTCCTTTCAGACCTGTCCCTTGAGTATACCTATTTTTAGAAAAAAAGTTTGAAATCCCTCCAGCGGTTTTCCGTGCAGCGTAGATAATGACAGACGGCCGGCCGGACGGCGGGCCTACAGACACACATACATTTTTTTTTGCTTTTTTAGAATCAGTAGGTCCTAAAACATCGAGAAATGCCAAAAAAAGTGGGGGTAAGAATTTCACTTTTGGCTCATGAATGTAATACTTAGGTCTTTCAGACCGAAGTAAAAATACAAATAATAAAAAATTAAATACAAACTCTAATAAAAACAAAATATATAAACATATAAAATGACACAAATTTGCAACCCCTCTCCCATTGCTTTATTCAATTTCGTATTTGTTCAAATAACTATGCAAACCCTTGGTGCACAGTAAAAGCTTATGTACCGAGTTTCATTGAATTGGAATGACTGCACGTAAGGTTATTGAA
>CAVNZG010000959.1:5000-122000 GCA_963693315.1 Diogma glabrata
TTCTCTTTTCTTGTCATAGCCCTCGTTTTAACTGTATTTACCGTGGATGTCGGTATCATCGCTTTAAGCGTGTCTGAGTTTACTTCTGTTCTAGATAATGCGTCAGCGTTTGCATTCATCTTTCCTTGTTTATAAATGATTTGGAAATCATAGTCAGATAAGTCTAATCTGATCCTTGTTAGTTTTGATGACGGATTTTTGTGCGTGAACAGACACACTAATGGCCTGTGGTCTGTCACCACTGTGAATTTTCTCCCATAGACGTACGGTCTAAAAAAGTTTATGGCCCAGTGTATACTTAGCAGTTCCTTTTCAATTATTGGCTTGTTAATTTCGTATTTATTTAATGATCGGCTAGCGTAGGAAATCGGCAAATCATTTCCTATTTCTCCCTGTGATAACACAGCTCCCAATGCGTAGTTTGATGCTTCTGTTGTTATTATGAATGTCTCTTCAAAATTTGGGTATTTTAATATTGGTGGATTGATCAGCTTGTTTTTTACTGTTGTGAATGCCTCTTCACATTCTTTAGTCCATTCGAACGTTGTGTTCTTTTTGTTTAAATTGTTCAATGGTTTTGCGATTTCTGCGAATTTTGGTATAAATCTTCTATAGTAGTTACAAAATGCTGTAAATCGTTTAGCTTCATCAGCATTTTTCGGTATAGGATAATCTTTAACTATATCATATTTTTTCGGATCTGTTTTTATGCCTTGACTTGTTATTAAGTGTCCCAAATAAGTTACTTCGGTTTGTAAAAAATTGCATTTTCTTGGATTTAATTTTAAGTTGTATTTTCTCAATCTTTCTAAGGTTTTGATCAGGTTCATATTGTGGTGTTTCAAGCTACACCCGAATATAATTATATCATCGACATATAGGAATGCTTCTGCTTCTAGACCAGCTAGTGCTATGGATAACATTCTTTGAAAGCTATTAGTTGATATTTTTAAGCCGAATGGTAACCTTTTAAATTGGTAATGACCTTTATTTGTTGAGAATGCTGTTAATGGTCGTGAATCCTTCTCAAGTTCTATTTGGTGGAAAGAACTCGCCAAATCCAGTGTTGTAAAATACTTTGCTCTTCCGAGACTGTCTAATATGTCGTCCAATCTCGTGAGTGGGAACTTATCATCTACAATCTTCTTATTGAGTTGTTTGAAGTCAACTACAAGTCGATATTTGGTATTTTCTTCCCCTTTCTTCTTTACGATTAATAGAGGTGCATTGAATGAACTCGTTGATTCTTCTACTATATCTCCTTTGATTAGTTCTTCTACTTGATTATTTATTTCTTCAATTTGAGATTGAGGTAATCTATAATTCTTGATGTATACTGGTGTTTTATCCATTGTAGTGATGGTTTGTTTATAGAAATTATTTGTTGTAAGATTATCTCCTTTTAAATGAAAAATATCGGAATATTGTTCACAAATTTCCAAAATTGACTTTTTCGCTGTATCATCCAAGTTTTCGATTTTTAGTTCTTCTAACAATTTCGTGTATCTTTCTTTTTCAAGATTCTTTATTTTGCTGTCTCGTACATTCATAACTTCATAATCTCTGAGTGGTACTATCCTTGGTGAGATATTCTTGACTGTTATCTCATGATCAAGTGTGTTGAGAATTTTTATATGTGTAATGCCTTTTTCTGGTATTATTGAATTGGCTATGAATACACCATCTTGTATCTCTTCGTCTAAGATTACACTATCTTCAGCTACGTTTAAATTTATTGCTTTAATCATCTGTATACGTGCTGGTGTTCTAAAATTGTTCTCTTCTCTCAGTTTGGTTCTTATTGGTAGTAAAATTTCTGTGCCGTTTATATAAATTGCTAAAGTATACGTTTCGTAGTCTATCTTACATAAGTTGTTTCTTAGGAAATCTCGTCCTAATATTCCATCAGTTCCTAGTGGAAATTCTTCACTTACTATGTGAAATTTTTGCTTAATTTTCTCGCCATCAAAATCTAACGTTGCTATAATCGTACCTAAAGTGTGCGATTCATCTTTTGTTACACCAATTATTTTACGAGTATCGTCTGTTAACTCTATATTTTCTCTTAATACGTTCTCTTTAAGGAGTGAAATATCAGCTCCGGTATCTATTAAAAATGTGCTACTTATAAATCTAGTTACATTATTGTGAATCATTATGAAATTTGAAGTGCTATTATTTATATTACGTATTCTTATTGGGTTATCTATTTCTGATTCCCTAAGTCCCTCGAATCTACGTCTTCGGGGACTAGCTCGTCGTTTCCCGAGCTAATCATATTTACTTTATTAAATCTATTGTTTCCATAATTTGGAATACTTTTAAAATTCTTGTTATAGCTATTGCTATTTTGGTAATTATTTCTACTATCGCTAAATCCTTTATTACCATTATTATTATAATTTCTATTATTCATACTACTTGTACGACCATGATTATTATATTTATATTTTTTAAAATTATTTTTCTGAAAATTATTTGAGTAAGACATGCCGTTAGTCTTAAAATTCTTTTTTCGAAAACCGTAGCTTAATACCTGTGCTCTATCTTGCGTGTCAATCTCACGAGCAAGATCTATTGCGTCCTTCAAGTCTTTCGGTCGCGATGCGTATATTGTTGTCTTAATCGGTTCATTTAGTCCCGATTTGAATGTATTTAATCCGATCTGATCGTTTAATTCCGAAATCAACTCTCTTTTATCTTCACCTTTCTCCGCTATTTGAATCGTGTTTAATTTTGCGATTAGAGTTTCAATTTTTTGTCCAAATTGATCGGCTGACAAGTTCGCTTGTCTGGCTCTCGCTAAATCAGCATGTATTTTGGATGGAGTTAAATTAGTTTTAAATGTTTCGCGAAAAACATTTCTAAATTCTATCAGGTTAGTTGGTTTCCTTCTAGAACCTAGACTAATCTTTGCTCTTTCGGCTAATTTAGTTTGCAATATGAAATTGATTAATTTGGCTTTTTCGTTATCATCCTTTAGCGTGTCATGGATGAAACCAATTAAATTTAAAAAATTTTCCAATTCCTCGTATTTTCCCTTGAATTCTGGAACGAGTTTATAGGTGGAGTTGATGTCAAACGATGCCATGGTCAAGTTTTTATCTATTTCAGTCTTCTCTATTAGTTGATGCGACTGTTCATCAATTAGTTCTTTAACTGTTGTATACTGAAATTTGAAATTTTTCTTCACCTTCTCAAATTCTTGACTATTGAGTTCGAGTGCTAGTGTGACTGCTAGAGTCTTGAATTTCTTTCGGATCTCTTCGAGCTTAATTGAGAAATTCAATGTTTGCTCATACGTTTTTGAGTTAGATTCGTTCAGTAACTCTTCTATTTTACGCGTTTGTCTAATCAGGTTTTCAGCTTTCGTCAGTGAATCCATTTCGGTCAGAAAAATTTAAAATCATCATCTTTTCTTCTTCTATTAATTTTATTTCTTACATTCGGATTTAGCAAAAAAATATTTTATTCAATTACGTAACATTAGTTTTTAACCTACTTATTGCAAAAAAAAAATATTTTTATTCATTTATGTAATATTAGTTTTTAACCTACTTATTGTCATCGAGTTATTTACCCTAAAAAAATTTTTATTTATATTGACATATATATTATTTTTTTTTGTTTTATTAACATAATATGATATCGAGTTTCATCATTTAAATTATTTATTATGAAACTTTACATAAATTTAGGCTTAATCGTTTATTATTTTAATTATACTTAACGAAAAAATTTTATATTTTGATCATTATTTAGGCGTAAACATTAAATCTTGAGTTATATATATATATTGTATTTTGTGTTTCTTAGGCGTATTTATTTTGTTTATTTGACTTTATATTAACAATTTTGTTTACTCTTATATTTATAACAAGAAAAATTTTTTATTTTTATATTTTTTTTTCTTGTATTTATTTTAACATTAGTTACACTAACAATTTTCGTGTGAACTTATATTTATGGAAAAAATTTAATATTACTATTTTTACATGCTAATTGTTTTTATGAAAATTACATAATATTTGTTTTCATGAATATTTCTTGATTGTATTTATTTTAAAATTATAGCGTCTTTTTTTATTAGATTTCTTTACTTTGAGCAGGTTTGTTTATTGTGATGCTGAATTCTTCTTAAACGTTTACCACGTTTGCTGCGATGATCCGCTTGTTGATCATTGTTTTCACATACTCCTTTATCTTGTATGCTATGAATAATATTATTATTACGATAATTACAGCGGACGTGATCACTTCTATCTTGGTGAAATCTTTGCCCTGTGCTCCCTGTAAGTTGAGGTTTGTGGCTGATCCCGCTCCATTCGTGATTATTACTTCTTCTTCTTTTTCCGGTTTTTGTTGATTATTACCCATCTTGTTGTATCTTCTTATTTACTGCTTCCGATTTTTTTTTGTTAAGTTTCGTTGTGGCCTTTCAGGTTCGTTGTTTCTAGGTCGCCATATGGTGGACTTATTGTGTTGATTTATTATACTTCGGCGTCCACTATTTATCTTTATATTTATGATGGGAAGAAAGTCTTTGTAACTGGAAATACCATGTTTAACCCGTAGGCTTAGGCCTATTGGGCAGACTTTCTTCCAGTTAAAGGTTTAAGAAAAACTAAAACTTTAAACTTTCAGATAAGTTTATTAATTATTTTTTCATTACAATTTACATTTAATTTATAGTGAAATTGATAGAGGGTTTCCCCGCTATAATCCCCTCTTAAGATTACATTTATTTTAATAATTAAATCGATTAACCAATTATCAATCGATTTATTATGTAAAGTTAATATCGGTCAATATTATATTAAATAAATATAATTGCCTCGTTCAGCAGGAATTTCAATAAATTTTATCTAAATTTTATTTAAATTTATTTTTGTGATGTCATCAACTTTAATATTATTTTAAGTTATTTGGATTTCGTTATAACATATATATCGTGGGAATTTATGGAAATTAGATCTAGGTTTTTAAGTTGTTGATGACTTATTTAATTGTTTAGAATAATTTGGTTGGAAGAATAACATATGTAATGTATGTCAATTAGATTAGTCATACATATGTTACAACAGGCAATTTTTTTTTAAATGGAACCACAGGGCCATTATAATTAACTTAAGGGGTTTTGCCTAAATGTTGATAATAATTTAAATTGATTTTTCTTTAAATATCGTTTTATACGGTTAGACTCCTTTAATCAATTTTTTTTGTTGAACATAATTTAATGAAATTGAAAAATGAAAGTATAATCTGAAACAATTACTTTTGTATATCAAAACTATATGTATTTAGCATTTAGCATCTAGCATTAATCATCTACACCAAATATGTGTTATTTGTTTGCGATTGTATGTAATACATGTTTCTTCAACTAAGAAAGATAGTTGATAACATGGATTAAAAGCTCAAAATTACGGAATGGAATTCGTACAAATACTATAAAAAGAAGCATAGCTTATGTATAATCAAACATTGATAGCAATTATGATAAACAAACTACATAATTAAAAATGTGGCTCTTAGCCGACCTTTGCAATAGTGATTTGCAAACAGTTACAATGCATTAATACCAATGAATTTATAATATCTGCCCGCCCACTGGAACATATGTAAAATTTAAAATTGGATCTACGGATGTGACAAAGCCGCGTACTTTAGTACCTGCTATTGGCAAATCAGTTAACGTGAGATATCGAATACTACTGACAATGGCATTAAGATATCACTTATATTAAGGGGATAAGTGATATTGTAGGGGTGCTGGCGGATGTACTTTTTTCAATCAACGATAGTACCCTTAGTCTTAGTTATGGAATATTCTTTGACGATAACGCTCTATTTTTTTTTTAAATAAAATGTGTTGGGTAGTAGGAATTACAATGTGTGTTACAACAACACATAAGAACCTTTTAATAAAAAGGTCGCATAACAACATGCTTTCTAAGGTGTTGATGGACGTAATTTTTTTATTTTTTAAAAGAATGAACTTTTTGCTTTCTGGAACAAATGAGCTTCCATATAACTATTATATATGCTGGCTTTAGGTAAACAATGCGTAACATGATCTTGGTATATGCTTCTAGCACTAGGATAATTAGGAACCTAATTTTAGCATTGTTCCTGAAAATTTGAAAAAAAGTAAATTATTTTTATTTCTTCCATCCTATCATGAAATATTGCCCTATGTCGTATATTATTATGTGAAAGGATTTATTATTAAGTTTTCCATTCTTTAAGAAGAATATAAAAAAAAAAGAAATTTGCGTCCATCAACGTCTTAAAAAGCATTATGTTGTAGAACCTAGGTCTTAAAAGGTTTTTATGTGTTGTTGTGACACATATTATAATTCCAAATATGTCACACATTTTGAAATTGCACAAACTTTTTTGAACTTCGGTGAAAAAGATGATAAAAAATGTCATTGAAGCTACAATTTCGAGTAGAAAATTCGAAGAGGAAGATGTAGTGTTGCCACGACAGACAAACCACATATTTCAATGATTCCAACAGATTCAAACGTTTAGTTTCCAGTGCAACTCGCTTTTGCAATTACCATCAACAAAGCACACGGACAGTTACTGCAAGTATGTGGACTAGGTTGGAAAATCCGTTCTTCTCACAAGGACAACTGTATGTGGCTGGCGCGTTAGGAAAACGTTCTGATTTATTCGTATACGCACCAGACGGAAAAACAAAAAATATAGTGTACCCACAAGTACTCGAATAAATAAATAGAATTAAAACGACATTTTGAAATTCGTTCCATATTAAAATAAATAAGTTGCAATAAATATGACACAATGTAAATTGAATGTTATCTTTACGAGTTTTATTTCTTATGAGATAGCAGCAATATGCGACCGATGTTAAATAAACAAAACTTTTACGCTATTTGGTGTAAAAAATAAAATTTTGAGAGATTTTGTGACTGATTAAGATCAAAGTAATTATTTTAATTCACTTGAATTTTGCAATTTGACAGCATTTTTCATTTTCTCTCAGAAAAACTTCTTTAGAACAGTTTTTGTGTGTTTCGTGTCAGGTACAAATACAATGCATGAGCACTGTGAACATTTGTGAACCTATTTTTGTTCTGTATAATGTTCTATATAGAGATGAGTGATGACACACCTCTACTAATTCAACAAGTCATTTAAATTTTTTATAGCTTACTCGAAAAGTTATTTGATCGCTAATTTTTCATATATCCGAACTAATGAGCTAAAGTACTGATTATTTTTCATTCATATTTTTAAAAACAAAAATTAAAAATTACGCTATCATTTCTCATTACCACTTTTTGAAATCATTGCTACTACATCAACAAAATGTCTGTGCACAAACTTTATTTAAAAGCGTAGCAAAGCACGCCGGGTCCTGCTAGTATATATATAACCTATAACCTAGTCAATTTTTCTCCATAAAACTCCTAAGTGAACAAAAAATAGAAACTAGGGAAAAGTATAATATGAGTTTAAACCAGGGATGGGGAACCTTTTTACCATTAAAAGCCATTTTTAATTTTGCAAATCGTTAACAGGCCGCATTATGCCGAGTATTGTTACCAAGTTTGGGAGGCTGCATCCGTTACTATAATGGCTCTTTTAGAATCTGTTCAAAAGCGTGCTAAACAAATTGTTAATTTTTTCTGATCTCATTGTTTTTTATAAATATCTTCATCAGCAGTGTTCGGATGAAATCAAATCCATTATGCCTGCAAACAGTCAAACTGTTGAGATCACTCACTTACCACTGTCATATAGTGACAGAATGCAGAGGGATTTCTTTGTTTGCAAAACGAAATCAACTGGCTGATAGATACGCCAATTTAAAAACAATTGCAGGAACACGAGGATATCACTCATACATTCCTACAAATGTTGGATCAATCTTAGCTAGACGTTATTCTAACTCTACGGAATATAGTAATGTAAAATTAAATAAATGATAAAAAATGTTTAAAAAATTTATTTTGAGTTAAATAAAAAATGTGTAAAATATTTATTTCGAGTTAAAATTAAAAATTTATTATAAAAACATATATGTAAATCCAAAAAAAACTTTTTTTTATGATGAAAAATTTTAAGGCGTGTTGCAATAAAATTAATAAAAAAAACAAAATATTTTCCCCTCCTGAATTTTTTATAAAATGTGAGTGTACCTTATGTACCTATGACATATGTACTTATGTACCTTATGACATATGTACCTTTCACATATTAAAAAATCAAAAATTTAAAAAATACGCATTTCTAGAAAATCGAATTTGAATTTTTTACCGTTATTTTTCTAAACGAAAGTGTTCCAGGTCATATAATGTGAATTATTATTTTGATTAGCTCTGTTCAATACCTACATTTTGAGCTATATAACATTAAAATCAGTTCAGCAATTTTGACTGTAGGGCCATTTCAATACACCAGGGTCGAGCAATTTTTTGATTTTTCATCACCCTATATCTTAAGACAGGGTAAAAAAAAAATAACTATAAACGCAGAAATTTTTTTTTTTGATTTCAATGAATTCCAATACCTAAATATACAAAATTAAAACCTCATTTCCAAAATTGCATATTTTTTGCTAATTTCACGTGTTTTTCACCATATGTAAGAGTCAAAAAAGATATAATTTTAATTAAAATTTAGTTCTAAGTAATGTTATCTCTAATCCTGTTTTGTTTTATGTTTCTATAATTCTTTTATCATATTGTTGGGTGTTTAACTGCTTTTTATTATTTTAGACACTGAAGATGACACGAAAGGTTGAAACGTTTGTTGATGTTTAATAGAAAACATAAATAAAAATTCAAATATATACAGATAGTCTATAAAAAAGCTAAAAAAAGAGTATATTTTTCATACAAAATTATTTATTATATTTATTATTTATTATTTATTTATTTATTATTTATTATATTTATTATATTATATTTATTATAATATAGAAATATTTATTATATTATTTATTATTATATTGTTATTATTACACATTATTTACATTATTTTACATTATTATTATAGTAAAATTTTTTATCAAAAATGTCAGCTATTCTACTATTTTTTGTACGAAATTTTAGTTTCCCGTTATAAAATTTCATACAAAAAATAGAAGAACAGCAGAAACTTTCGATAGAAGATTTTACTGAAAAGACCCCATTATTTAAATTCTATTTAGCCAAAAATATAAAAATAATGTGAACCATTTTTTCGTAATCAAATCACCAATAGGCTTATTTTCAATGAATGACCTTAATTTGGTACCGCTATCTACTTTCATCTGTGGCGAACTACCTTTAAAAATATAATAGTTGGTTGAGACTAGCTTAATTTAATTTTGAGATTTGTTTTTTGGTTTTACGCCTAGCCAACTAGTTGACAGTTCTGATATATTACAAACATACGTTTTTATTCATTTTTAATAAAAAAAAAAGTTCCCTAATTATAGTTTATTTCGTTTGTGATATAATTTAAACCATAAATCTGATCTTCTTTACACTACAATAAATTCTACAAATTCATTCTATTCTAAAACAAGACGCTGTCAAATATAAGGAGTTATACAAATTAGAATTAAAATTTTGTTATTTAAACTGAATTCAAATTAATTGTTTTAATACCAAAACGCATGAGAATAATGAATGTATTTACATTGGTGGATTATCGTATGATCTGATGGAAAGGAACGGAAAATTAAAGAGAACTATTTTATTTATTAAGAAGATCAATATCCAACTAGTTTAATTGCGGATGATTTAAAATGTATTAAAGTGACGGCAGGATATAAATATACATAGTCAACTCAGCTTCGGTCTCAGCATGAAAGCCTCCAGTTACTAACTACTCTGTTCTACACTGTTCTGCTCCACTTGAGGTTCCACAAGAACAGCCACAAATTGGTGACACGCCGACTAAGAGCACAACGATTGAAATTGGAGTACAAGTATTTTTTTTTTACTTATTACAAATTTCAAATATCTTAATATATTTTTTTTTGAATATTTTATTGATAATTTTTTTTTTGTTGATCAAATTTTAAATAACGTTATAAAAACAATGTACATATTTAGGGAACTTATTTTTTGTGCTGGGATTTTTCTAGTCGTAGCTTTATTTATAGTCGCACCACAACACTCCGTCACAGTTATGTTCGCTGCAACATCTTTCTCTCTAGTTGCCGTCATGACTAAATTTTTCCGCCACTCATTCGTGTTTCCAGCAGTTTCAGCAGGTCCACCAGAACCTGAGGAAACTGCTGCTTCTTCCGGACCCAACACGTTCACTTATACTGAAGACCAGCTCGAGGCACTGGTCGCCAAGCGGATCGACGCGGCTTTGGCTAGAATGAATCTTGAAGGTCCTACTTCAACTCCTCCACCATCTCCAGCTTCTGATCTGTCTCCCCTACCATCTCCAGCTACTTTTTCGGCAACTATGCCACAAACTGACCCAGTAGCTATCGAAATTTCTCCTATCTGGTCTGAAACACCAGACCTTTGGTTCATGACTCTAGAAGGGCAGTTCTTGTTGGGAAACATCAAGTCTCAACACACTAAGTATGGTCATCTACTTAGTACAATCACGCCCACACTGGCAAAGTTAGTCAGTGATATCTTGGTAAAGCCTGACCAAGATTTTCCGTATGATAGGCTTAAAGAGGCTCTCTTAGCCCGCCTATCCAGCAGCACTTCAGACCGCATAAAAAAAGTATTATGCGGCATGGACCTTGGGGATAAAAAGCCCTCTCAGCTCTTACGGGATATGACTGCTGAATCCCGAAATACATTTTCTGAGGAAACTCTAAAAGTCCTTTGGGAGGAAAAACTTCCACCTACAGTTCGCGCTACTATCTCGGTTCTTAAAACCACTTTGCAAGAAACTGCCGAGATAGCTGACAATGTTCTTGCGTCCCTAAGGGGATCTCAGCTCCATGCGGTATCTAACCCTGCCGCTTCTTCTTCTCTTCCTTCTTCTTCTTCCTCAAGTGAAATCATGTCACTTGAGGAAAAATTCAAAAAACTGGAGGCACGAAACGTGCAACTCCTCCATGCCATCGAACAGCAAAATTTCTCCCAATCTTCTCATAATTATCGGAGTAGATCTAAGGATCGAAACGATAATCACAACAGAAATTTGAATAGCTCTCCATCGCCACCACGGTCCAGCTCGCGAGTTCAAATGTATGATGGTATCTGCTACTACCATCATACTTTCCAGGGAGATGCAAACAAATGCGATCCATAGTGCAAACAGTTCTCCAAGCACTCCGATTCCTCTGCCTCTATTTCTTCTTCAGAAAAACGATTAGACTCTTCACATGTGACGGCATGTGATGACAGTCACTCTCAACTCCGTCTTCTGGTCCTTGACATTTCTTCGCGTAAGAACTTCCTTGTTGATACAGGTGCCGAAGTATCGGTTATTCCCGCCACTGTGGAGGAAAAACTTCACAGAAAATCAGACTTCTTTCTTTACGCCGCTAACGCAACTAAAGTTAGCACGTATGGTACACAAACTCTCAATCTAAACATTGGTCTCAGACGAGCGTTCTGTCAGACCTTTGTTGTCGCCGATGTTACCATACCGATTCTCGGAGCTGATTTTCTTAATAAATATGGCCTTTTAGTGGACATTAAAAACCGACGTCTTGTCGATCCACTAACCTCCTTATTCACATTGGCTAAAATCTCCACTTCTCCTGCACCTTCTCTTACACTGATCAACGATTCTGTCAATATCGAAATTATCGATATTCTCAAAAATTTCAAGGACTTAACGTCCAAAAATGATCTTACCAAACCAGTGAAACATAACGTAACTCACGTTATTGAAACACATGGTCCTCCCATTTCATGTAGGTATCGTCGACTTGCTCCAGACAAACTGGCCATCGCAAAGACGGAATTTGACATCATGTTATCCCAAGGAATTTGCCGACCTTCTAACAGTCCTTGGGCTTCTCCTCTCCATCTCGTTAAAAAGAAGAACGGCGAGTGGAGACCTTGCGGTGACTACCGTGCTCTGAATAATGTCTCTACTCCTGATAAATATCCGATTCCGCATATTCAGGATTTTTCGCATCAGCTACATGGATGCAAAATTTTCTCCACTATCGACCTCGTCCGCGCATATCATCAAATTCCCATTGATGAGCGCGATATTGCAAAAACTGCAATTTCTACTCCGTTCGGACTCTTCGAATTCGTTCGAATGACTTTTGGATTGCGAAACGCCGCGCAATCTTTCCAACGGTTTATGCAGTCCCTTCTCCGAGACCTTAAATTTGTTTTCATCTACATAGATGACCTCCTTATTGCTTCTGAAACCTTTGAGGAACACCTCCAACATCTCAGGACTGTTTTCGAGCGTCTTTCTGACGCAGGTCTCATTATCAACGTTGATAAATGCAACTTTGCTAAAACCAACGTTGATTTTCTTGGACATTCCATTGATTCAACAGGAATCAAACCAACTGCTGAACGTGTCGATGCTATTACGCGTTACGAACGACCTGAGACGGTTATGCAACTCCGCCGTTTTCTTGGAATGATAAATTTCTACCGCCGATTCATTCCTCACGCTGGTGGCAATCAAGCCATTCTTAACGATTTCCTTAAAGGTTCCAAAAAGAATGACAAACGTGTCATTCAATGGTCCGAAGACGCCATTCAAGCCTTCGATCTTTGCAAGCAGCAACTCAGTGAGGCAACAACGCTTTCTCACCCCTCACACTCTGCTCAACTTGCAGTTATGGTCGACGCTTCCGACAAGGCACTTGGCGCCGTTGTTCAACAAAAAATTGACGATTGTTGGACACCTCTTAGTTTCTTCTCTGTGCGACTCAATGAAACGCAACAGAAATACAGCGCTTATGATCGCGAACTCCTTGCAGCTTACTCTGCAATCAAACATTTTCGGTATCTGCTTGAAGGTAGAATCTTCACTCTCTTTACCGATCATAAGCCACTCGTCTACGCTTTGTCGCAGAACCCTGCCAAAGCTAGTCCTCGCCAATTCCGCCACTTAGATTTTATCAGTCAATTCACGACTGATATTCGCCACATTTCTGGAATTGATAATATAGTCGCCGACACACTTTCTCGTGTCGAGCAAATATCAATTCCAGAAAACATTAACTACGATGAAATTGCTGACGCTCAGTTCAACGATAACGAACTAAAGGAATTAGTGGACACTAGTCCCACACTTCAATTCCGATCCTTTCCAGTATCGTTTGGCAATTTTAGTGCCAAAACTATTTTATGTGATACCTCTACTGGTAATCCACGCCCCTTTATTCCAAAGCAATTTCGTCAATCTGTTTTCGATAGTCTCCACAATTTATCTCACCCAGGAGTCCACAGTTCTGCCAAACTACTTGCAGAAAAAGTCATTTGGCCATCAATTAAAAAAGATGTACGACAAATGGCTCAGAACTGCCTGGCTTGCCAAAAGGCAAAAGTTTCTCGCCACACTCAATCTCCATTAGGTAATTATCCTCAAACTTCTCAGAGATTTTCCGAGATTCATATGGACATTATTGGTCCACTTCCTACCTCTGAGGACAAACGCTATTGTGTCACAATTATTGACAGATATACTCGCTGGCCTGAAGCCATTCCTATCTCGGATATCACAGCTGAAACAGTAGCATCAGCTCTCTACTCAAATTGGATTTCTCGCTTCGGAGTACCTTCAGTAATTGTCACTGATCAGGGCTTCCAATTTGAATCCAATCTCTTCAACTAGTTGTCAAAACTTGTCGGTTTCGAACGTAAACGTACTACAAGTTACAATCCGAAATGTAACGGTCTAATCGAACGTTGGCACCGAACTCTTAAATCAGCGATAATGGCCTACGACAGAACCGACTGGACAAGAATTTTACCGTCGATACTACTGGGTTTACGAACCACTTTCCGTGAAGATTTCCAATCTTCATCGGCTGAGCTCGTTTACGGTACTAACATACGTCTTCCTGGAGAATTTTTTAGCCAAAATTCTAACTCCATGCCTCAATCTGATTTTGTTTCACAATTGAAACAACATTTTGATCACCTTCGTCCCGCCATTGCATCAAGACACACTTCTCCTAAAGTTTTCATCTCCAAAAATCTCCAGTCTTGTTCGCATGTTTTCTTACGTACGGACTTAGTACGTAAAGCATTACAACCGCCATACGAAGGTCCTTTCAAAGTCATCAGTCGCGATGATAAAAATTTCGTTATTGACCGTAAAGGTCAACACATTCGAGTTTCAATCGACAGATTAAAACCTTGCTTTAGGGAACAATCTGAAGATGATTTAACTCAAAACTCACCTACTTTGAGAACTGATCTCAGTCGCGCAGATGAAACGTCGTCTTCTACAGATATTGTCCATTCTACTCCTTCGGACACATTCTAGTCTTCTCCTTCTACCTCCGCAGAAACGAAAAAACGCGACGCTAAGACAGCTGTATCAACTAAAAGGGTTAGATTTGACCCCATTCCTCAACAACAGATATTCCACCCTGCGTCCACAATTACGCGAGCAGGCAGAACCTCTCGTACCCCTACTCGCTTCCTTCGTGCTGTAGCACCATAATTTCTATATCGTCTCATCTTCGATGATACTAGGGGAGGAGTGTTTGTGGCGAACTACCTTTAAAAATATAATAGTTGGTTGAGACTAGCTTAATTTAATTTTGAGATTTGTTTTTTGGTTTTACGCCTAGCCAACTAGTTGACAGTTCTGATATATTACAAACATACGTTTTTATTCATTTTTAATAAAAAAAAAAGTTCCCTAATTATAGTTTATTTCGTTTGTGATATAATTTAAACCATAAATCTGATCTTCTTTACACTACAATAAATTCTACAAATTTATTCTATTCTAAAACAAGACGCTGTCAAATATAAGGAGTTATACAAATTAGAATTAAAATTTTGTTATTTAAACTGAATTCAAATTAATTGTTTTAATACCAAAACGCATGAGAATAATGAATGTATTTACATTGGTGGATTATCGTATGATCTGATGGAAAGGAACGGAAAATTAAAAAGAACTATTTTATTTATTAAGAAGATCAATATCCAACTAGTTTAATTGCGGATGATTTAAAATGTATTAAAGTGACGGCAGGATATAAATATACATAGTCAACTCAGCTTCGGTCTCAGCATGCAAGCCTCCAGTTACTAACTACTCTGTTCTACACTGTTCTGCTCCACTTGAGGTTCCACAAGAACAGCCACACATCCAAAAAACAACGGTTGTTGTGATAGTAAAACGATTTCTTGTGACACAGGATCTTATGAGCTATAGATTATAACACAGTTGCTGCTCTCTATTGGTTATAACAGTACCCTTTAAAAGTAAAATAACGTTAATTTTTTGTTTGAATATTTGCTGCAGGATTTATATTAAATACCCATTTTCTACCATAAATTACAACGTTGATAATTTGCTTAAATAAATTAATGCAACTAATATAACTAGCATTATCGGCTATCGCCAATATAATCAAATAAAATATGATATTATTTTTCACACCAAATAAAACGTCAGCGCTTAAAAAATACAAAAATAAAAAGATTAATTATTTTTAAAATGTGATGCTTAGATAATTTAAATTAAATCTTTTGAATAAAATTGTCAACACTATATGAGTATTCTATTTGGGATCGTTTTAAAGGCTCGTCTCCACTAAACGCGCCGAACGTTTTCTAACGTTTGTATTTTGCAAACATAAATTTATATTAATGGAGTGGAGACATGAAATTTGTGTTGGAGATTGATTTAATTTACAGGAAGATAAAAGACCAAAGATATTATTGCAACACTTTGAATGCCGGAAGAACAAGACGACATTTTTTATTTGACATATAAAATTACATACAATATAAAACAAAGTAATACATTAAATTATAAGAATGTACTAGATTACACTATATCTAACTTCATATTATTAAATTGAATAAATCCAACAATTTGAGCACGAGCAAACGTTTGCTAACTTTTCGTAGTTTACCGAATGATATGGAAAACATGTTTTTGAATGTTTGTGCTTGTTTCATAGGCGAAGCGTCTTTGGATGCACTGCTTCCCTTTGAAACAGGCCGCCCTTTTTTAAATTAATGTTTTTTAATAAAGATTTTATCAACCATCATTCAATAAATTTTAATAAATTTTCCTTTAGTAGTTATTTAAAACAAATCTTCAAATTTTATGTAAAATTATACAAATATTTCCATATAAATGTATATTATTATTATTATTTAATTATATTAATTCCTTATTTTATAAACAAAACTTCAACGCAATCAAAATATTTATTTATTTCGTCCAAATAATACACAAAAAGCTGTTCAACTTGCAGCGTACTGAATTATATAATTTGTACACAAAAAAACAAGAAGAAACACAAATAGGAAATGAAAAAACGAAAACTATCAAACAAAAACCATAGCAGTTTATGCTGTGTTGCTTATAGCATCTACTATCCTATCATAGTAGTACTATGTTATATTGGTTTTGCTTTAGCTTATATTTTTTTTTTTTTTAATAAAATGTGATGTGTAGTAGGCATTACAATATGTGTCACAACAACACATAAAAACCTTTTAAGACCAAGGTCCCACAACAACATGCGTTCCAAGGATGTTAATGGACGCAAATCTGTTTTTTGTTTGTTTTTTTTTAATATTTTTTTGTTAAATAATGGATAACTAAACCATAAATCCTATCACATATAAAATATGACATAGGCCAATATTTCGGAAAATAAAAATAAAATAAGAGATAAAAAGCAAATTTGTTTTAAAAATTTGCAGGAACAAAACTAAAATTGGTTTGCCAATAGTCCAGCTAATGACATAATCCTTGATTATGGGACGCATTATATTTTTCAATGATTAAAGCTCAGATATATAGTTATATGGAGGTTCGTTTCTTCGAGCAAGCTACAGCGTTCCAGCATCAAGGAATATTCATTAGCTAAGATTGAGAGTGCTACCGTTGACTGAATACAGTTCATCCGCCAGCACCCCTAAGATATCACCTTGGCTGATGGTGGCTGATATGTACTGGTTTAATTGTTTTAGCTAAGTTTTAGTACTTTACATCAAAGTATTGAGTTTTAATAAGAATAAAGATTCTTTGTTAGAATTATAAATGTTTGAATAAGTAATTATGCTGCATTATTAATTAAAAATTATTGCAGAACGGTTTCCAAAACAGTTTTGTTTTAAAATAAAAACATATTTTTCAATAAAAAAATAGAAGACCTTATCACTGATTTCCTAATTATGTAGGTATTTGTCTCCTTTTCAGTGGCGAAGCGTGTTTCTGAAGCTAGGGTAGGCATATTCAAAAGTTTTATTAATATGCCAGTAGAAACCAATTACAGTACAATAAGATGAACAGTGGCGTAGCTAGCATGGGTGGCACCCGGGGCGGATATTGTGGTGTCACCCCAAAAATAAAAACTGTCAATAATAATAAAAAGCCGATAAACGTAATTTATAATTTTTTTTTAATTAATACAAATGAGCATTATTATTAATAAGCTACATTGGGTCATCATTGCCCGCAAGTAATTTTTAATTAATTTTAATTTGCTGTAACTCCTCTCACACGAAGCCACTAATACGCAAATAGTCATAAATAACTTTAGTACGACCGTAAGATTCGAAAGAAGTTCTGAAAAATTCCATTATACGATGAATTTTAAAAAGCCTAGGTACACCCAGTTAGAAACTGTAACATTGGCCGCTTTTAAATGCCTTCTTAACCTTGGTATCTCTATGAGGAGTTCTGTTTGCCGATGCCTCATCATAAAAACTGGTAAATTTTGAAACAGATAACTTCAACTAATTTCAGTGAAGACTGTTTGCCAAAAGCTAAGTGTTTTGTCTGCACAACCTCGAACAATGAAGCTAAATCTTGAACTGACTTCAATCTAGTTCGGAGTTCAACACTGAATCGGTCAAGACATTCCAACATTTCCTTTTTAAGCTGAGCTCACAGTGTCAGTCCAAAATCAGGGGCAAACTCACCAGCCATTGGTTTTTTACGTTTTTACGACGAATTCGGCTTTCCATTGGAATGCCATAGTCCTCCGATTTTTTCGCAGCAAGAATTTTTGCCTCTTCTACAATGTGACTTCGTTACGAATTGACACTATTTTTGTAACTAATTGATCAATATTCAAGCCCTTGCTTTGCAATCCAATCTGAGCACAGATATTATTTCCCTTAATATCATTCCAAAACAAAAGATAGCAAAGAAACGGAAAATCACATGCTGCATGGATAAGGTTCTGTGCAGCGCCTCTAGTGTCTACATTTTCTTGTTGATCACTTAACTTCTCAATTACAGCCACAATCTTATCAAAATTTTCGGCCAATACTTTACTGCAGCATAATGAGTACTCCAATGCGTTGTTAAGAGTCTTTTAACAGTTGCTTTGTTGTGTTTAACAAGCACTTCCCAGCGGCTAGTCGAAGCAGAAAAACATGTGAAAATGGCTTCCCCTGTTCCGAAAAACGTTACAAAAGCTACATTTTGTGCAAATGAGTGTTGGCCACATAAATTAGTTGAATTATCTATGCAGCCCACAAAAATTGCTTTTTTATTTTTTGCTTTAATAATAGCTTGCACTCCTCCATGTATACTACTCATAACAGCTGCATTATCCTAACCTTGGGAACAACAATTCATAACATCTATACCGTCATTTTCAAGATTTTTACACTGAAAAAAACATGTCCTATTTCCAATCGAAATGCAGTCTCAACCTCACCGTGCGGGCAGATATGGCGAATCGAACTACGAGATTGATTCAACAACTGTACAATTATAAGCCGACAATCACATGAAATATTTATGTGAAAATAAAATATAGTTCAATTAATCTCAAATACTTAAATCTTTAAATGAAAAATTCGTGATATAAGGCCAAAGAAATATGTTTTCATGGAAATAGTTATTAACTTTATTGAACTACTGTTATATTGGATATAACACTTTATATTTTAAACATACCTCATTGTGTTGTCAGGACAATGGTACAGTACTCAGTACCCTAAGTAGTTGTCCCAATCACGGTGAAATTGTTTGTAAATATCTTTTCTTTGCATGAATAATAAACTGCCAACTTCGAGATGAGGTTGTCATTACTTTAATGTTTTTTTCAGTGTAAGAATTTCATTGCTTAAATCAGCGGCTTTTTTCCATGTAAAGGAAAAAATCCAAGGAATACTTCCTTGATCTCCACTTTTCTACCATCAATTTTCACATAACGAATCACTTCTGACATTTGATCAATATGTGAAATGTTAGGTGTGCTATCAAACATAATTCCAAAATATTTAACCGATTTAATTTCGTTGACAAGCTTAAACTTAACGTGGTTCGCTAAAACATTTATGAACTCATTTTGTATATCTGGTGACAAATATGATACTTTTGGTGATTTACCATGCTCCAAATTCAAAATGTGCTCTTTCAACACTACCTCATACTTTGACAATAGATTGACTAGTTCTAAAAAATTGCCTTTATTTGAAGAACTTTGTCCTTCACAATGTCAACGAAATGCTAGGTTTTGTTTAGATAAAAACAAAGTTATATCCAATAATCTGGATAAAAGATGTTTCCACTTCTGTTTTTCATTATTAATTAATTGCAATGCAAAGTCTCCTATCGTTTTATGAAATTTTAATCTCATTTCCAAAGTTTGCCACTTTTAAAAATTCTCCAGATGTTCATTTGAAGTTTCATGGTCGGTTACTTTGGGATTTAGTTTCCATCACTTCTGAAATCCAGTCGTAGATTTTGTATTATTATTATTGGTGATAGCTAATATACGACGAGGAGCAGTACAGGTTATTATTTAAAGCAGAACAAACCATCCATGACCGCAGAATTTTTTCACCATAAGGCATCACTTTATAATACCATTCTTTAGTAAGATGACGAACATCAACTTTTCTGTCCAACCCGTGTCTAGATACAGTAGCATTACTTTTAGTCTCTATTTTGAAAATGTTCACTTCCTTTTTTTATGATTTCAATGCGAACATTATCAGAGACGAGTATATTCCAATGTGATACATCTCTTAAGTCTTGAAGTGATTCACCCATGCAAATACTGTCTTCGATAGTAGAAGCATTAGCAGCATTATCACTGTCATTTTCAGAATTTCTTTTTAATTCGTCTTCATCATAGGTTATCATTATTAATTCTGTATTGTCGCTGTTACTTTCCGAAGATGAGCCAATATTCTCTGAAACATTCGTTGCATCAACGTGAAAATCAGTTTCTTTTGATGAACCTTGGATATCATCGGGTTTTGTAACATATTTATAGATGGATCCAGATATGCTCTGAACTGCATCTATGTTAGCCTGTTTGGTCTTTCTCTGCTGGAACCCACTTTTTCTTTAAGAAGTATGAACTCCTCGTGGCATATATATTTTTTGGGATATTTACTAAACCAAATCTAAAAAAATATTTTTAATTATAGTAGGTATCAGCAAAGCATTAATTCTAAATATTTTTGTAGGATACATATATGTCTAGTTCATAATAAGTACACTGTGTTAACGACTAAATACACCGCCAAGAAAATTAATTTACTTAAATTTCCTTGTTACAACTTATATTAAATAATATTTGATAAAATGGAAGATACAAATCATATGCCTAATATTATAAGGAACTATTTAAAAAAATATAAGTATAAAATCCTAAAAGATGTTTTATATAAAGAATTGAAACCAAAAATTAAATATCCAATTAGAATCATGCTCAATAATTTACAAAATTAAATGTGATTTTTGTGAAAAATTTTACATCGGGAAAACCGGAAAATGTTTCAAAGGCTGATTTAAGGAATACCTTCCTAAGAAGAAAAATAAACAAAATTAAAGTCTATTTTTGCAAACCATTAACATAGTTAATAACAATAGCTACACCGCTTTTAAAAAAAATTTGAAGGCTTTACATTTATGTAGCCAAGGACCTCTAAAAGAATCACTTGATGAGTTTGAAATTTTCAAGGGATTTTAAACCCAATAAAATGTAATTTTAAATGATAAACTTTCATTTAATTAAAATATATAAATATATAAACTAAGAAACAAACAGTATGATTATGTATCTACCTATAAAAATTTGCAAAACTGCAGTAATTGCATAACTGCCATTTTATTCCACAGTAATTATTTTTGTGTCCATTGAAAAACGATCTATTCCAATTTATTCCTTGAGTTTCAAGATAAAGGAAAAAAAATTATTTTGCGATCATTTACAAACACGGTGATTTGATTGTTTATTAGTTTCCTTAGGTGTTTGCAATTAATTTGTTTGAAATGTAAAACATATATTAGGTAGTAAAGTTAAGCTAAAATTTTAGAAATAATTTTGGAATAGAGACATTGTAACTCAAGGGTGCCACCCTATCGACAAAGGGTGCCACATTATCGACGTAAACCACTTTTCCTATACATTATTCAGCATATGTGTTTTCAGACCTGGTTGTTAAAGAATCATTCTTGCATACTAAATAGTGTACCGTAAAAAAAAGTCAATATGGTATCTATAGGAATATTCAAAGCTATTGAGTAATTGTGGTGATGGTATTAAATGCTCAACATGTTGATTCGATGAATATTGTTCAAATTTTATTTCACGTAATAACTCGAAAATTTTAAAAAGTAGAATATTTTCTTTTTGAACCAATAACACATTTATAGGACACATTTATAAGTTATCACAATTTATAAATTAAAATTATATGAATAACCTAGTTAAATGGTTTCTAAGTGATTTATCGTTGAAAACATTGTGATGCTTTGTTTAAGTTTTTTACGGTCGGGTGTCACCCCAAAACGGGTGACACCTGGGGCGGACCACCCCCCTCCCCCGCCCCCCCTAGCTACGCCACTGGTCTTCCTAAATTGTAGATATTTGAATTATTTGAGGTGTAAAAGTTGTTTGACAATTTTAGATTATAAATTATGTGTGGTGGTGTTGTAGGTGTGACGTTGTGAGAACGTTTATTTGCTCTTTTGTGGATTTAATATGTTATTAAAAATAGTTTTAACCAAATTAAATAAAACTGTTCTGAAATCGCGTTGATAAAGTAGTTTCCGTTAATGTATTTAGTTTGGTTTGATAAATTTTTTGGATTATTCTGGACCAGTGATGCCAGATTTTCAAAAATGAATTTCCCGTTGACGTATCGAAAGTTCCCGATTTTTCCCGTTGTTTTAAGGAAAAATCCCTCAGAAATTCCCATCAAGTTTTCAATAAAAATATACATATAAATTCAATTATTTATTGAAAAAACTTCAAAAACCACCATAATTATAACAATATTTATCCTTCCGACAACTATAAATATAGGTTTATCTCTGTTTTTTACGACTATATTTGTGTACGTTATTAGTCTTAATATATAGAATGAAACAAACAGCTGTTAATTTTATTCTGTACCGCGAATGTGGCGGAACACAATAAAACAATTTATTTGATTGTATTAAATGCTGAAATAAATTTTATTTTATTTTATAAAAATTTGATTGCATGTTATAAAAAATCAAACATTTTCAACCAAAAAGCAAACATTTTCGCCCTGTAGCCCTATTCCGGTACATCGTGAAATAGGGAAATAAATTGTAGCGATTTTTCATAACTATTATATGTCCGTATCGCGGGAAATAACAAATTCGTATTAGAAAATATTTCGTTATTTCATTTATTGCACTTTTTCCTCAATTCACAATTCCCAGAGAAATGCCGGAATAGACGTACTGATTATATAAAAAACAGTCAGTTCAAACTGAAGCGCATGTCCCTCTCTCGAATATTAAAAAAGGCAAAGACTACTATGATTAAATTGAATTAAATTTCCAAATGATTGTTTTTTGGTTTCTCATTAGTATAAAATTTGATGTCTTTCATCAGGTAAAGCTTTCATTAGGCTTTTTATAGACTTTTCATTTTCAAAATAGCAAATAATTAAATAGATATCGAAATTGATTCAAATTTATTTAATTGTTTGCAATTAGTTATTCAAAAAAATACAATAAAATTCATTGTTTTTCCTTATTCGTTTTACTTGTTTTATCAACAAATTTTAAAATAATTAAATTAAAATTAATGAATGTTACTCTATCGGAAGGATAAAACGTTGTATTGGTTTCGTTGTTAATGAATTTTATTCTCTCAAAAATTTGTAATGCTCGCTTCTTTTCCTTGAAAAATAAAATATTGCATTAAACACTTACACAATATATTACTATTGTTTCGATTCTCCATACAACTTGTGGAATAAGAAAGAACTGCTATAAAATGGAGCATTAAATCTATTAAAATTGAGAAGGACATATTTTAAAAGAAGTAAATATGTCTTGATTTCATGATTTTCAAAAAATTTTAAAATTGTAATAGCTCTTTTTCGATACGAAAACAACTGCTCAGAAATAAAATGGTGATGCCAAACATCCCAATTTTTTTAATATGTTTAAAAAAGATGGATGCATGGAGAGCCAACTTGTAGTTTCAGGCAGTGGCGGATTACCATAGAGGCGGAAGAGGCGGCCGCCTCGGGCCCCACATGCACAGGGGCCCCCTCGCTACAAATAGTATTGATATTTTATAGGTATTCAAATATCAGATGACTGCGTTCATTCAACCAAAGTTTTTAAACCTAAAGATTTTTTAATATTATCCCACATGTAAAAGTGTTAGGT
The DNA here is from genome assembly GCA_963693315.1 of Diogma glabrata. Taxonomy (NCBI): domain Eukaryota; kingdom Metazoa; phylum Arthropoda; class Insecta; order Diptera; family Cylindrotomidae; genus Diogma; species Diogma glabrata. The sequence continues at coordinate 28,758 of CAVNZG010000959.1, forward strand.
TGTCAATTTGTATTACTTTTTTTCATGTATGTATTTATTTTAATAATTCTAATTTGATAGTTTTATAATTTTTTAATGTACAAATTCGTTTTCCAATTTGTATAGTAAAAAAACATTTTGTTTTGAAAAGTTCCACTGTTACGAATGAATATTAATACTAAAACTTTATTTGCAATGGGCTGTTATTATATCAATCGCAAAATTATTAATAAAAACAAAATCCAGATAAGCATTTTTTGGATATTTGAAGTATATTTGAGTTTTATGTTTTCATCAATGATTTTGGATTTCTTTTAAGACCTACAATTTATTGAAAGCATTAAACTGAAAACCTCAATTTTAAGCATATAATTGTACATTTTAGATTAATTTCATATATAACTAAATAAATGAAAACTTTTTAACGTGTAGAATTGAAATCTATTATTGTATGCTTAAAATCCATGTATTTTTTATACAATACATGCTAAATTCATCATTTGGATTAACGTTTGAAAAGGGTTTCCATATGATATGATTGATATAGTATAGGTGTTTGAGCTTTAGTTGTATATTTCGTTTTATCAACGTTGATTGGAAAAAAGGTTGTCTAAAAAATTTGTTTGAAAAATTTGAAAAAAAGATTGTTTGTAACTGGACGTATTGATACTCAAATAGCTCGTGAAATTGAAGTACAATTCAAAAATACTGGCGGGAAGTTTTGCAGCTACAGTAAAGCTATTAGCTACTTTGGGTTTAGCATTTCGTGGTCATCGAGATTGATTGATTGATTCGAACAGAAAAGGAAATTTTATGACATGCATTGAGTACCTATCCCAATTTGATGATTTTCTTAAAAATCATTTGGAGAGGTACAGCCATCCAGGAAAAGGTAATGTAAGTTATTTATCACATACCACATGCGATGAATTTATAAATTTAATGGGAACTGAAGTAAAAGAATACCTAATTCAAAAAATTCAGGACTCTTTATATTATTCAATTATTGTTGATTCTACGCCAGACGTGAACCACACTGACCAACTAAGTTTTATATTAAGGTACATTGATAAAGTGGGCGATGCGAGAGAACGATTTTTGGATTTTTACAAATTGAAAATCACAATTCAGAATATCTAGCACAACTTATTTTGAAAACTTTAAACAATTTGTCTTTGGATATTAAAAATTGTCGCGGTCAAACATATATGGCCGGAAGATATAATGGTTTATGTTGTATATGGAATATACGTCTAGGCAAACTGTCAAAATATATTGTTTAGATTGTAAGCAAGTTCATGTATTATGATTATAATATGGAGTTCAATGTGTAAAACATATAATTATATTTAGAAGATAATAAAGTTTATTATAATAAATAAAAGCGTGTTAATACGAACACAACATGGCGCAGTTGATAGGATGAATTGAAGTACATTAATAACTCAATTAACTAACCCAAGAAAACTACGTTATCCCCAGGTTTAAACGTACCTCTATAATGACTTCTTTGATTATAATAATCACGTATTTTTAGATTTCTATTTTCCAATTTTCCTTTTATCTGATTTTGACTCTCTGAGACAAGTAAACTATCTTTGATTGGAATTTTCGTACGCACTCTTCTGCCTAGGAGAATCTCAGCTGGTGATTTTCCTAATCCTGTGATTGGCGTATTACGATATTCCAACAATGCATTTTGATAATCATCATTTTCAGTCTTTTTTAATATATTTTTGGCAGTTTGAACTGCTCTTTCTGCCATGCCGTTAGATTGAGCATACGTAGGTGAACTAGTTTTAATTGAGAAATTCCAGTCATTTGCGAATTCCCGCATTTCAAAACTCGTGAAAGGCATATTATCCGAGATCATAGTTTCGGGAATACCATGTATGGAGAATACTGATTTCAGTTTGTTAATTATTTCTCTAGAAGTCTTATTTTGTAATTTTAAAATTTCTAACCATTTCGAATGATAATCTGATATTATTAGATAATCATTTCCTCTGAATTCCCCTATATCACATGCGATCTTTTGAAATGGTTTATCCGGGATTTCGTGAAATATAATAGGCTCCTTTCGATTTCCATTTCTATACCGTTCGCATATTTTGCAATCTGATATGAATCTCTCTATATCAGAACTCATTCCAGGCCAGTAACAAATTAACCTTGCTCTATCTTTTGTTCGTTGAATTCCGAAATGTCCGGAATGAAGTTTATTTAGCATAAATTTTCTTAAACTTTGGGGTACAATAATGCGATCCCTAGCAAACAAAATACCATTTTCAACGTAAATGTCATTTCTGTTTTTATAAAAAATTTTTAATTCCTGTGGAACTTCGGTTTCCTTTGGCCACCCGTTCATATAATAATTTTTTATTTTGACTAAGCCCATATCCTTATTCGTTTCTAACACAAACTCTTCTTCCCTTTCCTTGCTAACGTTTATAGTGTGTACTATCCCAGATAAGTCTTCTTCCACTGGAGTTTCGTTGGGTTCTGATCTTGATAAAAGATCAGCGATATGTAGGTATTTGCCAGGGACGTATTTTATTTCAAAATTATAAATTATTAATTTTAGTTTCATTCTTTGGATCCTTGAGGCTTGTGAATTACTTAAGTTTTTGTTCATTAAGCTTATTAAAGGTTGATGATCCGTTTCGATTTTTATTTTCCTACCATATATATAATGGTGAAATTTTTTGCAAGCGAACACTACCGCTAAAAGTTCTTTCTCCACCTGCGTATAGTTTTGCTCTGTTTCCGTCAAACTTCGGGAGGCATAACAAATAGGCTTGCCCTCCTGCATTAGGCATGACCCTAAAGCGTTTTTCGAAGCATCGGTCTGTATGAGAAGACCCTTGTTTTCATCAAAAATACCTAATGTAGGTGCTTTAGTTATTTCGCTTTTAATTTTATTCAAGCAATCTGTATGTACATTTAACCAAGTCCATTCACTATTTTTCTTTAACAATAGTCTCAAAGGAGCTGTCAACTCCGACATGTTTGGGATGAAATTTCTTAAGTAATTCACCATCCCTAGTATACTTTGCAATTGTTTTTTGTTTTTGGGGTTTTTTATTTCATCTATGGCTTTTATTCGATCCGGATCGGTTTTCATTCCCTCACTACTGAATATGTGGCCTAAATATCTGACCTGCTTTGACTTAAATTGTAATTTATTAGCATTAAATTTTATATTAAAACGTCTAGCTCTCTCAACGACTTTCTCCAAAATGATATCATGTTCCTCTTCTGTCTCTGCTGCTATCATGAAATCATCTATATAAATATAAACTCCCTCTATATCGCCGAAAATTTCAGTATTTATTCTTTGGAAGTGTTGAGGAGCCACATTAATACCCTGTGCAAGCCGATTAAATTTGTAAACCCCGTAAATTGTGTTAAAGCAACATAGCTTGCTCGATTCCTCGTCAAGTTTGACCTGCCAGAATCCATCTTTCATATCAAGGGCTGTAAAAAATTTCTTGCCATTTAATTTATGCAACATATCGTCCAAACTTGGTATCTGAAAATATTCTTGGACTAAAACCTCATTCAACTCCTTGGGGTCAAGGCAGAGCCTCAAGGAGCCATTTGGCTTCTCAACGCATACTAAATTGTTTACCCACTCAACTGGGCCTGTTACCTTTGATATATACCCTGAAGCTTCTAATACCTGTAGGGCTGCCTTTAATTTTTCCTGTATTTTTATAGGTACTCGCCGAGCTGGTTTTATTACTCCGATAGCATCTTTCTTAAGGGTTAAATGACATTCCTGGGGAAAACAGCCTATTCCTTCAAAGATGTCCTTGTTCTTATTAATAAATACGTTTTTCTCATTAAATGTACTAGATGAATGGACTGATTTACGTTTAATGATTCCCAAAATCTCAGCGGTTTTTAGACCTAATAGGGGTTGTGTACCTTCATCTCTAACTACTATAAACTCTTGCATTATATATTCCCCCTCATAACTGATAATCAAATTAACTGCCCCTAATGGCTTAATTTTAAACCCACCAAATGTGATTAGTAGGATGCGAGTAATTTCCATTTCAACTTTTTCCCTAAAAAGATTATAAATTGACCATGGAATTAAATTTATTTCCGACCCTGTATCTATTTTAAATTTGACAATTTTGTCTTCAACTTTCAACCTCTCATTCCATTCAATTTTAGCTTTCAATTTAGAATGAGTTTTTAAATCAACCGAATTAATTAAATCAACAAAAAGGGGAAAATCATCCAAACTATATTCCAAATTTTTTACATTTTTATAGAAACAAGCGACGGCGAAATGATTAGGTTGATTACATTTTTGACATATTTTCCCGTAAGCTGGGCAATTGTTTGGAATATGGTAACTTCTACACTGTTTACAAAAAAACTTTTTTTTATTTCCTTCTTTATTCCTAAAATTACCATTAAAACTACTATTATTATTAAAATTATGTCTGTTTGTATAAGAGTTATTTCTGTTTGAATTTTCGAAATTATTATTATTTCTCATAAAACTTATCTGTGGTTGTTGTTGTTGATAATTCCTCTTAGTATTGATTGAGCTTGAAGCTAGAGCTTCAACTACTTTGACATTTTCAGCGTTATTGCCTAGTTGAACTTCCATGGAATTGCGTTTATTTATTTCACTTGTTCTGCTTATTTCTACTGCTTTGTCGAACGTTACATCATCGATCGCTAATAATTTTTCTTGGACAGTTGTATTGTTCACCCCCAAAACTATTTTGTCACGTAACATTTCTTGGGAGTCTTTAAAATCACATAACTTTACCATTTTTTGTATTTCCTGCAGAAAATTGTCGAATGGTTCATCAGGTTTTTGATGTATTTTATAAAAAAGAAATCTATTGTAAACTATATTTTTGCGCGGGTTGCAATATGCTTCAAACTTTTCGATAACTTTATCAAATACTTTTCCATCTTTTACGTCATCAAATTTTAGATTATTGTAAATTTTTACACCGTCTTCTCCAACAATATTTAGAAAGATTGCTATCTTAATTTCATCGTCCTTTTTTTCTGCCTCGGTGGCTTTCATATATATTGTAAAGTTCTGTTTAAATTTGTTCCATTCTTCAGAAAGGTTTGTTGAATTTATGTTCAATGACGTCGGACATTTGAACTCCATTTTGTTTCCCAGTTTTCTTTGTTTAAAATTTTCTTGTAAATTTATTTTATATATAAAAAATTTTCTTACTTTTCTCGAATTTATTAATGTACTTCAATTCATCCTATCAACTGCGCCACCCATGTTGTGTTCGTATTAACACGCTTTTATTTATTATAATAACTTTAATATCTTATATATATAATTATATGTTTTACACATTGAACTCCATATTATATTATAAAACATGAACTTGCTTACAATCTAAACAATATATTTTTTGACAGTTTGCCTAGACGTATATTCCATATACAACATCTTCCCCTTAAGAATATTATCCATTAATAACTTTTTTTTTTTTTTTTTTTTTTTTTTTTTTTAATAACTTTGGAACCGACTTGGTTCTAAGGTTAATATCTCACATAATCTTGGAACCGACTTGGTTCTTTACTTATTCTACCCGATCTAGTTACAGTATTGTTTGTGTTACCATGTTCCAAATTAATTTGAATTTCTTGTGGGTCAACTTGTCTAAGATCGTCTTGACGCGTGGGAGAGGAAGGCTCCTCATAGTAATCAACTTTTTTTTTTTTTTTTTTTTTTTTTTTTTTTTTTTTTTTTTTTTTTTTTTTTTTTGTAATCATTATAATCATAATACATGAACTCTTATACAAACAGACATAATTTTAACAATAATAGTAGTTTTAATGGTAATTTTAGGAATAAAGAAGGAAATAAAAAAAAGTTTTTTTGTAAACAGTGTAGAAGTTACCATATTCCAAACAATTGCCCAGCTTACGGGAAAATATGTCAAAAATGTAATCAACCTAATCATTTCGCCGTCGCTTGTTTCTATAAAAATGTAAAAAATTTGGAATATAGTTTGGATGATTTTCCCCTTTTTGTTGATTTAATTAATTCGGTTGATTTAAATGCTCATTCTGAATTAAAAGCTAAAATTGAATGGAATGAGAAGTTGAAAGTTGAAGACAAAATTGTCAAATTTAAAATAGATACAGGGTCGGAAATAAATTTAATTCCATGGTCAATTTATAATCTTTTTAGGGAAAAAGTTGAAATGGAAATTACTCGCATCTTACTAATCACATTTGGTGGGTTTAAAATTAAGCCATTAGGGGCAGTTAATTTGATTATCAGTTATGAGGGGGAATATATAATGCAAGAGTTTATAGTAGTTAGAGATGAAGGTACACAACCCCTATTAGGTTTAAAAACCGCTGAGATTTTGGGACTCATTAAACGTAAATCAGTCCATTCATCTAGTACATTTAATGAGAAAAACGTATTTATTAACAAGAACAAGGACATCTTTGAAGGAATAGGCTGTTTTCCCCAGGAATGTCATTTAACCCTTAAGAAAGATGCTATCGGAGTAATAAAACCAGCTCGTCGAGTACCTATAAAAATACAGGAAAAATTAAAGGCAGCCCTACAGGTATTAGAAGCTTCAGGGTATATATCAAAGGTAACAGGCCCAGTTGAGTGGGTAAACAATTTAGTATGCGTTGAGAAGTCAAATGGCTCCTTGAGGCTCTGCCTTGACCCCAAGGAGTTGAATGAGGCTTTAGTCCAAGAATATTTTCAGATACCAAGTTTGGACGATATGTTGCATAAATTAAATGGCAAGAAATTTTTTACAGCCCTTGATATGAAAGATGGATTCTGGCAGGTCAAACTTGACGAGGAATCGAGCAAACTATGTTGCTTTAACACAATTTACGGGGTTTACAAATTTAATCGGCTTGCACAGGGTATTAATGTGGCTCCTCAACATTTCCAAAGAATAAATACTGAAATTTTCGGCGATATAGAGGGAGTTTATATTTATATAGATGATTTCATGATAGCAGCAGAGACAGAAGAGGAACATGATATCATTTTGGAGAAAGTCGTTGAGAGAGCTAGACGTTTTAATATAAAATTTAATGCAAATAAATTACAATTTAAGTCAAAGCAGGTCAGATATTTAGGCCACATATTCACTAGTGAGGGAATGAAAACCGATCCGGATCGAATAAAAGCCATAGATGCAATAAAAAACCCCAAAAACAAAAAACAACTGCAAAGTATACTAGGGATGGTGAATTACTTAAGAAATTTCATCCCAAATATGTCGGAGTTGACAGCTCCTTTGAGACTACTGTTAAAGAAAAATAGTGAATGGACTTGGTTAAATGTACATACAGATTGCCTGAATAAAATTAAAAGCGAAATAACTAAAGCACCTACATTAGGTATTTTTGATGAAAACAAGGGTCTTCTCATACAGACCGATGCTTCAAAAAACGCTTTAGGGTCATGCCTAATGCAGGAGGGCAAGCCTATCTGTTATGCCTCCCGAAGTTTGACGGAAACAGAGCAAAACTATGCGCAGGTGGAGAAAGAACTTTTAGCGGTAGTGTTCGCTTGCAAAAAATTTCACCATTATATATATGGTAGGAAAATAAAAATCGAAACGGATCATCAACCTTTAATAAGCTTAATGAACAAAAACTTAAGTAATTCACAAGCCTCAAGGATCCAAAGAATGAAACTAAAATTAATAATTTATAATTTTGAAATAAAATACGTCCCTGGCAAATACTTACATATCGCTGATCTTTTATCAAGATCAGAACCCAACGAAACTCCAGTGGAAGAAGACTTATCTGGGATAGTACACACTATAAATGTTAGCAAGGAAAGGGAAGAAGAGTTTGTGTTAGAAACGAATAAGGATATGGGCTTAGTCAAAATAAAAAATTATTATATGAACGGGTGGCCAAAGGAAACCGAAGTTCCACAGGAATTAAAATTTTTTTATAAAAACAGAAATGACATTTACGTTGAAAATGGTATTTTGTTTGCTGGGGATCGCATTATTGTACCCCAAAGTTTAAGAAAATTTATGCTAAATAAACTTCATTCCGGACATTTCGGAATTCAACGAACAAAAGATAGAGCAAGGTTAATTTGTTACTGGCCTGGAATGAGTTCTGATATAGAGAGATTCATATCGGATTGCAAAATATGCGAACGGTATAGAAATGGAAATCGAAAGGAGCCTATTATATTTCACGAAATCCCGGATAAACCATTTCAAAAGATCGCATGTGATATAGGGGAATTCAGAGGAAATGATTATCTAATAATATCAGATTATCATTCGAAATGGTTAGAAATTTTAAAATTACAAAATAAGACTTCTAGAGAAATAATTAACAAACTGAAATCAGTATTCTCCATACATGGTATTCCCGAAACTATGATCTCGGATAATATGCCTTTCACGAGTTTTGAAATGCGGGAATTCGCAAATGACTGGAATTTCTCAATTAAAACTAGTTCACCTACGTATGCTCAATCTAACGGCATGGCAGAAAGAGCAGTTCAAACTGCCAAAAATATATTAAAAAAGACTGAAAATGATGATTATCAAAATGCATTGTTGGAATATCGTAATACGCCAATCACAGGATTAGGAAAATCGCCAGCTGAGATTCTCCTAGGCAGAAGAGTGCGTACGAAAATTCCAATCAAAGATAGTTTACTTGTCTCAGAGAGTCAAAATCAGATAAAAGGAAAATTGGAAAATAGAAATCTAAAAATACGTGATTATTATAATCAAAGAAGTCATTATAGAGGTACGTTTAAACCCGGGGATAACGTAGTTTACCGGAAAGATAAAGTCTGGGAAAGGGCGAAAATAATAGATAAACATGACAGTCCTCGATCCTTTCTCATTAAAAACGAAAACAATAATCTTATACGCCGAAATACAATACATCTACGACATTCAAACCATAATCCAAATTTTAAAAATAATGATTACTATGAGGAGCCTTGCTCTCCTACGCGTCAAGACGAGCTTAGACAAGTTGACCCACAAGAAATTCAAATTAATTTGGAACATGGTAACACAAACAATACTGTAACTAGATCGGGTAGAATAAGTAAAGAACCAAGTCGGTTCCAAGATTATGTGAGATATTAACCTTAGAACCAAGTCGGTTCCAAGATATTATTAGAAAAAAAAAAAAAAAAAAAAAAAAAAAAAAAAAAAAAAAAAAAGTTATTAATGGATAATATTCTTAAGGGGAAGATGTTGTATATGGAATATACGTCTAGGCAAACTGTCAAAATATATTGTTTAGATTGTAAGCAAGTTCATGTATTATGATTATAATATGGAGTTCAATGTGTAAAACATATAATTATATTTAGAAGATAATAAAGTTTATTATAATAAATAAAAGCGTGTTAATACGAACACAACAGTTTACAAGCCAGAATTAAAACTCTAAGTGAGACCGCCATTTTTATTCCTTGTACAAGTCATACGCTTAATTTAATTGGAAATTATGCTGCAGATGCCTATTCTACTGCGGTGTATTATTTTAACTTTATCCAAAATATATATGAATTCTTTTCTTCATCTACTCACAGATGGAAGTTGCTTTTTGATAATTTTTCCGATCCTAATTCCAAACATATTAAAAAATTAAGTGACACAAGTGACAAGATGGTCTGCAAGAGCTGATGCAGTATCCGCCTTGCGTTTTAATTACAAAAATATTAAAAGCGTTCTTATCCAAATTAGCGAAAATGAAGACGAAAAACCGATTACAAAAGTTGAGGTTAAAAAATTAGCTAGCTCTTTCGATGAATATGAATTGCCTTATTAACCGTTCTATGGGATATATTATTGCAAAGAATCAATAGTACTAGAAAATCATTTTAAAATATTCAAACGAACTTATTACAAGGAGTAAAACTGTTTAATTCTTTGTCACAATTCATAAGGGATGTTCGGAATGATTTTGAGAGCATAGAAAAGCAAGCAAACTTATTAACAGACAATATTTATTAGCTACAAAGAAGGACGAAAAAGAAAACGCAAAATTATGTATGATGAATCATCTGCAAATGATACACAGCTAGTAGGACGAGAATTGTTTATTATAAGTACTCACAATATGATCTGTGATAGACTTGCCACTGAAATGTCTACAAGAACGTCCATATATGAAACTGTTTTAAATAATTTTAAATTATTTTTTGATCAAAATATATCCAGTGATGAAGTTGACAAGTGTATTTTAGAATTGTCAAATACATATGCGAGGGATATAGAAGTACAATATTTTAAAGACGAAGTACATCATTTTTTAAAATATATAAAAGAAGAGAACATCACTTGTCCATTTAAGATGTACAAGGCAATCATTGCATTTCCCAATGTGGAAACTATTTTAAAAATATTTCTTACATTGCCGATATGCAACGCAAGTGGGGAACGATCTTTCTCCGTTCTGAAGCGGATAAAAAATTATTTAAGAAATAGTCTTGATCAAACTCATTTGCAAAATTTTTGGTAAAATCTTAGGCCCCAAAATTTTGTTCCGCCTCAGGCCCCTTAAAGGCATAATCCGCCACTGGTTTCAGGTGATTTCATTTCTCGTTTCGCAGCATCAAAATATTCCTGAAATTCAGATAGCATGGTGGGCCGTTGGGGTTTTCAAAACGTACCTATCTCCCTAAGAAATATTTGAACAGCAGGAGACTTAAATTACATCGCGGATTTGACAATACTAAAGCCGATAGATGGCATATGCATTTAAGTAAAATTATCGGGTGATCGACATTTTTCTGAAGCCTGGTAAAAAATTGGTTGGTGCAACCATTTCAAAATAAGTTTTAATTTAAAACGATTCTATTCTATTATTAAATGTGAAAAATCCCGCACTTTTCAAGTTTTTTCCTGCTTTCCCATTTTATATGAAATATCCCGCAAACGAGAAAAAATCCCGCGATCTGGCAACACTGTTCTGGACTTGGACTATTCTACTTAAATTTTTTATTTAAACTAATCTGACACATCCAATTCTATTTGTACACAAAGCTGTCTGGTCCCGAAATCTACCTATTTCGTGCCGCTTGGACTTTTTTGAGCTGTGTTTTGCTTATTAGTAAATTCAAACGAACGAATCGTTTTCATATTCTTAATGCTTAATTATTCTATTCTAAATTTTTTTTGACCTTATCATTTTTTTGAAGTTATAATTTTGTACATAGGAAATTTGTTTTGTTAGGTGTCTAGGACGATCGTTGCTAAAAGAAAATTTGATTTTGTTCTATGTATATTGTATTGGTAGTTTGATTTTGTTTTATTGGACTGGTTATTAGTTTTGTGTTATTGTTAGTGTTATTTTCATATAAAGGTTGTATGATTTTTTCTTTTTATTGTTAGAAGAAGGGCGTATATTTCAGTCAATTTACTTATCTTTTAATTCAAAAACATGTTTTTCAATTACTTATTTTGTTTATTATTTCTAATCAAATAAATTTAATTTGATTCTTAGTATATCCAACTAACTGGAAACTTGCTTTTACACCATGTTAAGCAGGATATTTACAATGTTCTTAGCTACCATTTAATTTACTCAAGCATGTATTTAGCCTCAAAAGAAAATTTTTATTTTGAAAGTAGATTATCGGAAAAATCTAATTTGTTTCAAAACCAAGTTAATAATAATGGAAAACGCTTAAAAAAATTAGTCACGGGGTATTAAATTGTATTCGGTCTGTTATTTATGCAAATGTATACACTACCTATGTGACCTTTAGGTTCAAAAACGATCTATTCCACTTTACGAGTTTTCAAGATAAATGAAAAAAACTTTTTATTTTGAAATTATTTACAAACTCGGTGATTTTATTGTTTAATTGGTTTCTTTAGGCATTTTCCATTAATTTGTTTGAAGTGTAAAACAAAGTAGGTAGTCAAGTTAAGTGGTATTTTAGAAAACATTTTGGAATAGAGACATTTTGAAACTTGCACAATGGAATAGGTTCGTTTTGAAACTTATTACTATTACTTATTACTATTGAACTTATTACTTATTTTATTACTATTGCAAAACAAATTGAAATGGAATAGCTTTGTTTTTAAAAGTTATGACGTAATAGATTGCTTTTGAGACGTAACTGGAATTTGTCACCCAATTTTCTCAGAAATAGATACATATTTTTAAATTTTTATTTTACTGATATTTTCAGTTTGATGGAAAGAAAGAAACTAAATCAATTAATAACTCAAAAATTTATAATAACTGTATCCAGGGATACAGTTATGATCCAAGGGTATTCTTAACAGAAATAAAAAGGAACCCAGTATGGTCTTCTACCACCAGAAAAAATCTCTAAATTAAGGAAGTCTTAGTGGACCATAGTGGTCTACTAACAAGTCATAACAATAATATAGTAATATATGAAAAACAATTATATAAAGAAAACAAAAAAAAACCTTACTTCAATATGCAGTGTTGGTTGTGTTGCTGTTTTATCCCTTGACGATAGTATTCACACGCCTGGTATGTTTTGTTACCTTTAGTCGATATTGCAGACGACAAAGTTCAACCTTGTAATACAATATTTAAGTATTCCTTTCCTTTTTGGGTTAGCGGCGTTCTCAATTTTCTCTATCACCTTGCCTTCACCTGTTGTCTTTTAGTGTACAGAAAGACGTAAAACAACAATTTCCGTTTTGCTTATGAAGTTATATATTTGTATTCAACTCAGAATAAAATTTCCTATTCCTCTTATGAATATGAAAAAAAACACAACATATAAGGTTTTTTTTTCTCTTTTGTTTTATAGTTAAAAATAACAAAGTATCTAGTTCATATATATATATATATATATATATAATATATATATATATATATATATAATATATATATATATATATATATATATATATATATATATATATATATATATAGATATATATATATATATATATATATATATATATATATATATATATATATATATATATATATATATATATATATATATATATATATATATATATATATATATATATATATATAGATATATATATATATATATATATATATATATATATATATATATATATATATATATATATATATATATATATATATATATATATATATATATATATATATATATATATATATATATATATATATATATATATATATATATATATATATATATATATATATATATAATATATAAAATTTCGGGATTAATTAACCGATATTTGGTTACATACATTTAATTTCTTTTATTTTTTGTTTTGAAATACCATTGGTCAGGAGATCAAAACTCAATTCACATATTTCTAAACTTTTCTGTTTTTTTTTCACTCACCAAAATCAAGAGTTAGCCTTTTGAAGTTAAAACCCGGCTCGAGTAAGAAAAAAATGAATTTAATTAATTATTTTTTTGTTTTGCAACACACTCACGGCTTCGATTATATATATATATATATATATATATATATATATATATATATATATATATATATATATATATATATATATATATAAATATATATATATATATATATATATATATATATATATATATATATAATATTATATATAATATATATATATATATATATATATATATATATATATATATATATATATATAATAACATATATATATATATATATATATATATATATATTATATATATATACATATATATATATATATATATATATATATATATATATATATATATATATATATATACATATATATCTAATTTCAACTGCCGACTTAGTTTGGCTTAACGATCTTACTTTAAAACTATTCAAGCACAAAAACTAACATGAATCGAGTTTTAATTTATTTTTACTTCTAAAAAATCCGAGTTTTCATTAAATTTGGTTAAATTTTATCGCTTTAAATATCATCACCGAACTTACTGATTTTTGTTCAAAATCATAAAGACCCAAATTATGCAAAATGCTTTGTTTAAATAATCTAAACGAATGGGAGCGAAGGAGATGACCATTCAAAAAAATTGTATATTTCTCTCTGTTGTTTTAGTTTCCCAAACAAAGGATTTAATCGTTTTTTTTAGAACGAGATCGTCAACCAATTATAAAAAAAGAAAGAAGGATCGACAACATATAATCCGTGTTTGTTTTGTTTTCAGTTAGCAAAGTTATGTCAAGAAAATGAAATAACAATATATTGTTAACATTCTAATTTCTAAATGAAAAAGAAGATAATAACTTCAAACATGAGATTGTATCAGACAGTATCAACAAAAATACAAAAAATGCATTTACAACTATATGAGTTTTACATTTTGTTTGATTAAAACAAATTAGAAGAATGTTTACGAATTTAAGCAATGTTAATTGTGAGACTGATAGTTTTGTTAATAGAAATTGATACTGAATCAACACGACGTGTTGTTGAAGCAACGCGATTAATTAATGGTATTGATAATGAACCAGGTAATGTATTTTTGTTGAACTAAGTTGTTGTTTTATGTAGTTACGGATGTTAAACTTTAGGATTACCAAGTAGTGAGTTTATAAGGGAGAGAAGAAATAGAACAGTGTGGTGACTGTAGAGAATGTATCCTTGACTGTTCGTTGACCGTTAAATCTCACTACCAAGGCATACATTTCCTTCAGTCTACCAATACAGAACCTGCACTCGTTCTGGAGTGGGGTGTAGACTCTCTTATAAATACTACTGGTTAGATAATACCTCAGATTGCGGCATAACAGACAATTTCCTGAACCGATATCAAAAAAGCATTCAACAGTGAAATGCTTTTTGTGAAGATTAAGGAAAGAAAATATGACGCAATCACCATTATTTACCGATACTAGGTATACGAATTGATGAGTCGAGTACCTCTCCCAAGACAACCAGATGTTTAGGATTTTTGCATGACGCTAAATGATGAAAGAAAGTACGAATTGTAGAGGTTGTGTAACCATGATGAAAATAAAGATGTTAAGAATTGCTGATGTTGTATATCCATTATGAAAGATGAAAGAATTGCGAATTATAGATGTTTTATACAAAAAAAAAATTGTTTTATTTATGTTGACTTAATGACTAATGCATACAAATCCTTGATTGTAGAATGCCAGAGTGTTGTTGATCAGCTGCATTAATGATATCGAGTAAACTGTCATGTCTCGCTGTAAAAGTTCCCCAATTGAGACATGCCGAGTCCCAGCAGACAACAGGCAGCGCAGAGTTGGTAAGCGTGCGCAAATAAATCAAGTGCTAGATACTAGTGAATGAAATTATATTATTTATTAAAGGTGAGTTCTATTGCAATAAAAAGGAAATATAAATGTTGACCATCATGACCGTCAACCGAAATTCCATACTTGAGAGCCCTGTTCAGTAATTGTATGTGGAACTGATGACAGATATGAGCCTAATAATCTCTTTCTACGTACATCAAATTTCCCAAAAAAAACTAAAACTAAAGAAAAAACAGAACTACCTAATACTCTTACTGAACAGCGCCCTCAAGTACCAAAATTCAATTTCAGGTAATGAGAGACAGCATTACTATTGCTAGCGATGAAGACTATCTAGAAAAATAGTAGAAATTTTTGAAAGTTAATAAAAAAGTGAATGTGGAGGGTAAGCTAATACAAAGTAGAGTCAGATAACCGCAGACAAAGTCTTAAGCGGCTCACATCTAACACGAAAACGTTAATATGTTAAGCATAGTGGATGATTTATTAGAACAACCAAGGAAGAAATTTTAATAAATCAAGATACTAATATAAAGAATAGTAATAAAAAAAAATTAATAATAATTAATAAATTGGTAAAGATAAAAAAAAGAACTAATACAAGAAAAATAAGTTAACAAGGATCTTTATTAACGATATAACAAAATAAGTTAACAGGGTTTTATATTAACGATATTTAAAATGTTTAAATTCTTATATCTTTGGCATGGAAAGTCCCAATGGGCTTACCATCCAAATTTGTACATTTGTACAACACATTGCCAACCCTGCTTGTTATTATGGCTGGTAGGAATTTCGGAGCCAGCTTGGCTGAAAACTTGTTTGCTGCATCACTTAGGTGATGTTGTCGTACCAAGACTCGTTGTTGTATTTCAAATGTACGAGGTCGCGTCCGTAAATTATAATGTTGTTGGGACTTTGCGAAAGCTGTGTCCATATATTTCTTAATGCGAGCTCTGACGATTGCTAATTGATCTGTATGATCCATGTCCATATCTATTGGTTCACCCAGACTATGTAAAGTTCGAAGAGTTGTGTAAGTCTTGCCATCTGATATAGGGTGTTGACCAAACAACACGTAGTATGGAGAATGAAGTGTTGTGCTATGTACTGCGGAACGTAGTGCAAAAGCTATATCTCCCAGATGAGAATCCCACGTATTATGCATACCTTTAATGTAAGATCTGATCGCAGCTAATATTGACCTATTCACCCTTTCCGAAGCGTTACTCTGAGGACTGTAGACTCCAGTTTTAATATGTGTAATGTTGAATTCTGACAACAGTTTTTGAAAAGAATTACTTAGAAATTGTTTACCGTTGTCGCTGTGAAGAAACTCTGGAACACCATATGTTAGAAAAACTTCATTTCTCAAAAATGTATTCACAGAAGGTGAAGTAGCATTTCTGAGTGGTTTAATTAATACAAATTTTGACAAATGATCAAGTACTATCAGAAGAACAGTATTCCCAGATTTTGATCTGGGATACGGACCCAAAAAATCAATATATATACGCTGCCATGGCCTATCTGTTATAAATCGGGATTGCATTGGTGGACGCAATATCTGATTTGTTGCCTTTGATTGTTTGCAGACATCACAAGACACGACATAGTCATGAACTTGGGATGCCATGCCCGGCCAGTAGTAGAGACGCCGAAGACCCACCAAGGTCTGCTTTACCCCTCCATGAGCAGCTATACAGTTGTCGTGATGTTCCTTGATCAATTTAGTAGTTAGAGGTTTCGGTATCCAAAGTTTCCACACAGGCAAATCGTTAGGTACTGCATCAGCTTTAGATTCTATGCGCATGTATAGCTTACCATCCAACTGTTTCACCATTGGAAAATCCTGGGGAGACAATTGTACTTTGGCTATCATGTTTGTGTATTCATGGTGCCGATAACATTCATCATCTGATTTAATAGTGTCGTCAGTATGAGCGAGCGCTTCAGCAAATTCTTCAGACGTGTCGTCATATATACGAGACAGAGCATCAGGTACTACGTTTTGGGTCCCTTTACTATGTACAATAGAAAAATCCATGTGTTGAAGCTTTAAACTCCATCTAGCCAACCGACCACTCAAATCTTTTTGTGACATCAACCACTTTAGACTTGAATGATCGGTCACAATTGTAAATTTATGACCCTCCACGTAGGCTCTGAATTTCTTCACGCTGAGAATTGCTGCAAGACACTCAAGCTCAGACACTGAATAATTCCTTTGGGCTTTATTCAGCTTTTTAGACATGAATGCTATCGGACACTCATGGCCTTCATCATCCAGCTGATACAATACACTTCCTACACCCGTGATGCTTGCGTCACATCTAATAAAGAATTCTTTTTCATAATTAGGATTTATTAAAACTGGGGCTACAGTCAAAAGATGTTTTAAATTGTTAAAGGCGGTTTGAGCTCCATCAGTCCATACCAGGGACTGGATCCGTTTTCAATACTTTACTTCTCGCAGCACGAACTTACTTTTCTGCAGATTGATGGTTAGACCTGCATTTGTTAAAAGAGTAGAGACTATAGACAGTAGTTCCATATGTTCCTCGAATGTTGAGGACACTACCAGTAGGTCGTCTAAATAGACGAAGACACTTTCATGATACTTGTGAGGTATCACTTTATGCATCAGCCGACACATTGTCTGGGGAGCATTGCACAAACCAAAAGGCATAACCTTGAATTGGTACAATGGTCGTCCAGGCACTGTGAAGGCTGTTTTATCTCGTGATGTTTCTGACAAAGGAATTTGCCAGAACGCATCTTTGAGATCAATACTGCTTATGTATCTCGTACTATTTAGACGTCCTAACAAGTCATCGATTAATGGAAGTGGGTATGCATCCTTTTTGGTCAGTGCGTTGACACGTCTTGAATCTAAACATAGACGATTCTTCCCAGAAGATTTTTGTATTAAAACCACTGGCGAGCACCAAGAACTGTCAGAACTCTCTTCGATCACCCCTAATTGAAGCATACGGTCTAATTCGGCATAAATCTTTTGTTGAACTGCCGGCGATGTGGGGTAATGCCTCTGTTTCACAGGTGCACTATCCCCAACATCGATGACATGTTCAACCAAAGATGTTTTGCCGAGACCTAATACCTCAAAAGAAGGGAAAGAATCCTTGACGTTCTCCAGTTCTTGTAGCTGGTCAGGGTTTAAATCGTGTTTTAGGTTATTATTAGATTCAATCGGTGTCAATTCACTGACAAATGAAGGAGTGATACCAAATTCCCTCCAGAAATCGATGCCCAGGTAGAGTTCCTCACGCAGACTCGGAACAACATGAAAACGAAAAATTTTCGATAAGCCATTGAAATTTATAGAAGCGTCTACATAACCCAGGATATGATTACGGGTACCATCTGCTGTACGGATGGCAGAAAACATTTTGTGATAGGTTATGCCGGCGTTTCTTAATAATTCTAGGGAATTTCTTCCCAGAATACTGATAGAGGCTCCACTATCTAGAAGTCCATAAACATTTTTGTTAAAGATTTTTATATAAAGGTGTGGTCTAGGATCATTTTCCCGATAAATGATCGAAGAGACACACGCTTTATTGAGAAGTTTTCTTTTTCTAAAGTAAATGCGCGAGCGTTCAATACGCTTAAGAGATTTGTGTTTCTGACGTATCAGTAATGGGGTTGTAGTTTGAACAGATTTACTTATTTTTGGTACTGTGGTGGCAAAAGATCTTCTTCTTCGGTGGTGGTTGACGCATCTCTCAGATGACCTCGCGGACTCGAAGATGGGTTTGGGGGCACAGCTCGCAAGTTCTGTACTCCCACCCGAGAGTTTAAATGAAGCGGTGGATGACAATTAGTACATCGTGGAGAGATGGTATCAGCCTTAC
The DNA here is from genome assembly GCA_963693315.1 of Diogma glabrata. Classification (NCBI taxonomy): domain Eukaryota; kingdom Metazoa; phylum Arthropoda; class Insecta; order Diptera; family Cylindrotomidae; genus Diogma; species Diogma glabrata. The sequence goes on from CAVNZG010000959.1 coordinate 47,827, forward strand.
CACATCCATAGCAGTACGGCTTTTGAGGACAGTTGTATATTGAATGACCAATATCTTTACATCTGCTGCAGATTTGATGTTCAGTTCTAGGTGGCGGTGGTGGCAGTATTGACCTATTAGCATTTGTTGGTCTAGCTATTATTCTTGGTGGAGCGTTGTAAGCGTCTACATATGTTGAGTAGTTTGCTGGAACCATTTGATGATTTGAAGGACCTGTAACGTAGTTTGATGGACCTGGTTGATAATTAGATGGACCTGTTTCATCTTCATCTGAAGGTGTGACTTCACTGATCCGGTATTGACCAGCTGTTCTCGTTGGTGGTAGCAGAGGTTGCCCACCTGTCCTTGACGCCGAGGGGGATGATGCCCAGAATTTTTCAAATTTTTGGCACATCACACGCAGGTCTTCAAGTGATGCAAACTCAGCTATCATCGTTACGCTTCTCAATTCTGCAGACAAACCGTCCCGAACTATCTCTATTAGTTCACGTGGGTTATAAGGCCGGATCACTCTACTATTTAAATTGTTCATACCAATTATGTAGTCATATACACTCTCTTTATGTTTTTGTCTACGGCTCAGCAGTACTTTCAAAACCGTCTTATCATCTGTAAGCGTACCAAACGTGTTAACTAATGCTTCTCTCAATATGGGATAGGTCACCACTCGATACTCATATGTTAGATTTATGTAATGTTTTTCAGCGGCTCCACGGAGATATCGGGGAACGATTGACTTTAAATCGTTAAAGGTCACCCGATCCCTTCGAGCAGCCACCTCAACCAAATGAAAGAATTCATGAGCATCGGGTGAGGACCCGTCACCAGAGAAGTAGGGGAGCCAATCCGTATAGAATTGACTCAAATACCTGTGTGGTTGGTACCCTTCATGCGGTTGTATGTATGCTGGTACTGCTGAGACCCTAGCCGATCGGTATGGAGGTGGAGCTATTCTGATGTCGTTGAATAGCTCTTCCAGTGGTATTGCTGGTCCAAGCTGTTCCTGCTGTACCTTATTGGCTGGTTGTGGAAGACGTTGTCTTCGTTGACGGCCCGTCATATTATCAATCAGGTCACCTAGTGGTTATGATTTGGAGTTGATCTTGCGAATACACCTTGAAAAGATTCGTCGAGATTTGCAGGAGCTGGTACATCTTTTCTTAAGACCCCTCCTTCTGGTCCCATTATCAGTGCAGTGATGGTCCTGAAAGTTTCAGACAATGACCTGGCTGCGTATTCAGTAGCATCTTTTAACTCTTTCATGTTTCTTATGCGGTTATTTCGGTCCACGTAATGGGTTATACGATTTAACAATCCTTTTAATGTGTTTGGTGGCACTTGAGCCACTAAACTCCTTACTTCCCGAGCCAAAAACAGAGCTGCTGACAGAATCAGTTCACTTTCTTCCTTCGTATTAGCTGCGTGTGTTTGTATTATTGGTGCTGTTGCACTTCTCGCAGCATCACTTAACTGTTGTATCCACCCTTCGCTGTTGTATTGGATGTCCCGGAGGAAGCATTCGACCCACAACTCGCACAACTCGAGACCGTAAAACGGATGGTCTATCGGCACCTCTGACATTTTCTTTTGTTGTCAGATTTTATGAAAAGAAGGACAAAAAAATATAAAAAAAAATTGCAACTCAACAAAACCAACAACAAACGATAATGATCGTGACCCCCTAAAATGTTTTTCCGCGCAAATATGTCAAAAATCACAACAACCGTAAAAAAATTGTAAAACGCAATAAATTGTAGACCGACCAGAAATCGTGAACACCGCGACCCACAACAGCAGAAAGAAATATACAAATATTTTGAATAATCAACTCCTTCGACCTTCGTTTTACAGAGAAAATTATTAATCTTAAAGATTTTAATTTTATATCTAGAAAAAATATTAGTTATTTAATATTGAGCAAGCAAATGTTTGATTTACTTAAAATCTATTTATTCTGTTGCAATTTGTACACCTTGATTTACTTATTGCATAAAATGCTAAAAATATTTATTTGTTTGTTTGTTATAAGAAATATATTTATTTATTTATTTGATGTTATGTTTATTTAAGAAATTTTTTATTTATTTAAAAATATATATATATATATATATATATATATATATATATATATATATATATATATATATATATATATATATATATATATATATATATATATATATATATATATATATATATATTTATTTATAAGAAATGAAAAATATTTATTTATAAAAATATTTATAAGATAGTTATAATAATATTTATTTATTTATTTGAAAAAATATTTATTTAGAAAAAATATTAAATTAATTATGAAAATATTTATGTATTTATTTATTTATTTAGAAAAATAAGAGAATTATTTATTTATTTATTTATTTATAATTGTTAGAGATTTTTCCTGGGCAAAGCCCACACCGATTGACTGTATAATCAAAAAATTTTAAAAAGGAATTGTAACGAAGATTCGAAGTGGAAAATCGAACTCGCGATCTCTTCCCAGAAACGACATGTGAGGTCTAGAACAAAAATAGGCCCAAAAATCCTAAAATCTACATTCTAGTACCCTCCCGCGTGATGAAATGAATTCAGCATTGTTTAAAGATTCAGCCTAAATATCTGTTATCTACAAAAATCATATGCTGAGTTCATTCATCCTTAAAACTAAGAAAAATATAAAACTAGAAAAGTTAAGAAAAACAATTAAGACTAATATCGTTTGTTGGGAGTAGACCAGTATAGAGTACCAGTCTCCAGATCCGATTTCAGTACAAGACCGAATTTACTATTGAAACGCGATGTTGGATGGATTTGCTAAGTCCATTGAAATTGTGAAGGGAGGCTGGGTCGAACGTTGGTTCTTCTCAACAGGGTGGAGATCTGGATGCAGTTTCACTTGTATGGAGGAGTGCTTAGCATTGTAGAAGCGATCCTGGCTGTCCGTAGGACTGACAGGCGTCCCTTCTCTTCCGCATAAACACTCGACCAGTAAAGCTGCATTCAGTCTCGGAAGGAAAACTAATTGAAATTTTACTAATATTATTAAAAAAAATCCGCTTGGTGATCGCATGCCAAAAGACAGAGGCGACCCTTAACCAACGAAACATGTTAAGAAGGTTAAGCCTTCTTGGATTCTTTCTTAGAGATACCCATAGGAGGTGGGATCTGGGCAGCAACCTTCTGACTCCTAATCCGAATCAGAGTCAGGGTGGGCTGCTGCCCATAGTCTCTCAAATTCATCCCTTGCTTGTGCCATCGCTCTCCTCTCAACCCTCTTCCTTTCGTCATTTTTTTTGCGTTTTGCTGGCATCCTTCTTCGGGCTCCAGTCATCAGGGGTTCAGCAGGCTCAGTAACCACTGGTCCTGGTGAATCCCTGACAACCACCTCTATCGTCTCGCGCAAGAGCTCTCTTCTTGCTGGCGTCCAGTGAGTCTCAAGAGAAGGATCGAGTCCCACCACGGTCCTGGAACATATGGTTCCCCTCGCGCTGGTTGAAGTCCATCCATCTCTTGATCTGGACCTGCCGCTCCTTCGTCTTCCGGCGGCAAGAAGGGTTGATTGGGCAGCGACGGCCTCGCCCTCCTGTAAAGCGGTGTACGGAAGTGTTGTGGCACTTCCCGTCTATGATGTACACCCCGCTTCCTTGTATACATATTTTGTTTATATTTATAAAATTCAACAAATTTATTTTTTTTTTTATAAAATTTATATTGATCAATTTTATATATTTATATATTTATAAAATCTATCCAAAATTCGACTTTCAAATAGAAACAAATCCACCAAACCGTAATTCACCAAGAAAAAATATTTTAAAACAAACCATAAAAAAAACAGGAATATTTCACCAATTCGGAAAAAAAAATATTTATTTTTCCAGAAAATATATTAAAAATATTCTGAAATGTTTCAAAAGAACAGGAATATTTCAAGAAAACGGAGAAAAAAAAATATTTAGTTTTCCAAAAAAAATTAAAAATATTCCAAAATATTAAATATTTCAATATTTCAAAACCAGAATATTTCGAAAAAAAAATTCCTCAATAATAAAAAAAAATGAAATTTATAGCGGTTTATCGCTATTGTTTTTGTTTCAGCGCCAGTGTTTATAATAACTGTATCCAGGGATACAGTTATGATCCAAGGGTATTCTTAACAGAAATAAAAAGGAACCCAGTATGGTCTTCTACCACCAGAAAAAATCTCTAAATTAAGGAAGTCTTAGTGGACCATAGTGGTCTACTAACAAGTCATAACAATAATATAGTAATATATGAAAAACAATTATATAAAGAAAACAAAAAAAAACCTTACTTCAATATGCAGTGTTGGTTGTGTTGCTGTTTTATCCCTTGACGATAGTATTCACACGCCTGGTATGTTTTGTTACCTTTAGTCGATATTGCAGACGACAAAGTTCAACCTTGTAATACAATATTTAAGTACAGTAATCCCTCCGACTGCGCGGGTTTTAACTGCGCGTTTTCCACTGCATGAGATGAGTTTTCAATACTAATTTTCGCACTGCGCGATTAAAATTTCACACTGTGCGACGTTTTAAATTTTTTTTAGATTATATAGGTTAATTTCGTAAAATTAAAATGAAAAAAAAATTAAATTTCCCACATGGGTCATTCTTTTACAAATCGAACAGATTTGAACAAAATCTGACCGACGGATCTGGCTTAAAATTTTTTTGCTGGTATGATATCAAAAAAAATATACGTCTTCGAGGATTTTTTTTTTGGAAAATAGAGGCGATCTAAACTTCGTGATTTATGGTTTGACGACTTACTTTTCACTTCGGTTCTATTAATCATAGAAGCTTTTGTTTTATTTTATTTTAAAGTTAAGAGATGGAATTTTAATAAAAAAATATGTTATAAACAAAATAAAAATTATTAGCAAATTCCTATTGTTATGAACCAATAAAATGTTAAAATCGATTTTTAGTGATTGCCCTACGTATTCTATGTTCAATTTTCAAGAAAAACGTATTTTTAACTAAGGGAAAAATTAGTTTTACTGTTAGAAATATATTAATTTATCCAGCGCGGGACAACAAAAATTTTTGGAATTTTTATCTTTCCGCGCTTGATAAATTGATTAATTTCTTATGTTACTCGTACACGAGAGAGCAAAATTGCAGGTGTCAGAGAGAAAGTGTCTGACTTATTGCTAAACTGTTTACACATAGGAATTTGTTAATAATTTTTGTAGATAACAATTTTTTTTTAAAGTTCATCTTTTAGCTTTAAAATAAACCAGAAAAAATATCTATCATTACCAGAACCGAAGTTATGAATCTTTGAAAATAAGTCTTCAAGCCAAAAATCACGAAATCCTCGAAATTTAGAACCGCTCCATTTTCCAACCCAAAAAAATTTTCGAGCACGTATATCTTTCTTTTCTTCGGAAATGGGAATTTGGAAATTTTTCTATATAAAAGCCCTAAAATTTCAGCCAAATCAAAAATGTGTCGGTCAGAAAGATGTTCGGTTTGTAAAAGAATGACCCATATATGTGGCAATTTGCATTACATATTCAGTTTGTTTTTAACTGTGTGTCTGGAACGTTCAATATAGATCAAATAAAATTTCAAGCCAGTAAAGGTAGAATATTCTAAACAAATTCAGATTATTGATATAATTTTTATAAATCTAAGTTATTTTTTGAAATGATATTTATATTAATTTATCTGTTAACTTATGAAGTGTTTTCTTTTTTAAGATTTGTTAAAGTAATACATGTTTTTCAGGCTGTATATATTCATTTTTGTTTAATTATAACTTTAAATTAATTTTTTTCCATTTTTTTCAAAATTTGGAACCAAACCCCCATTTTCATACAAAATAGGGTTCACATTGCGCGGTTTTGTATTGCGCGCTGTTTTTCTGGAACGGAACTACCGCGCAGTCGGAGGGATTACTGTATTCCTTTCCTTTTTGGGTTAGCGGCGTTCTCAATTTTCTCTATCACCTTGCCTTCACCTGTTGTCTTTTAGTGTAACAGAAAGACGTAAAACAACAATTTCCGTTTTGCTTATGAAGTTATATATTTGTATTCAACTCAGAATAAAATTTCCTATTCCTCTTATGAATATGAAAAAAAACACAACATATAAGGTTTTTTTTCTCTTTTGTTTTATAGTTAAAAATAACAAAGTATCTAGTTCATACATATATATATATATATAAAATTTCGGGAATAATTAACCGATATTTGGTTACATACATTTAATTTCTTTTATTTTTTGTTTTGAAATACCATTGGTTAGGAGATCAAAACTCAATTCACATATTTCTAAACTTTTCTGTTTTTTTTTTCACTCACCAAAATCAAGAGTTAGCCTTTTGAAGTTAAAACCCGGCTCGAGTAAGAAAAAAATGAATTTAATTAATTATTTTTTTTGTTTTGCAACACACTCACGGCTTCGATTATATATATATATATATATATATATATATATATATATATATATATATATATATATATATATATATATATATATATATATATCTAATTTCAACTGCCGACTTAATTTGGCTTAACGATCTTACTTTAAAACTATTCAAGCACAAAAACTAACATGAATCGAGTTTTAATTTATTTTTACTTCTAAAAAATCCGAGTTTTCATTAAATTTGGTTAAATTTTATCGCTTTAAATATCATCACCGAACTTACTGATTTTTGTTCAAAATCATAATGACCCAAATTATGAAAAATGCTTTGTTTAAATAATCTAAACGAATGGGAGCGAAGGAGATGACCATTCAAAAAAATTTGTATATTTCTCTCTGTTGTTTTAGTTTCCCAAACAAAGGAATTTAATCGTTTTTTTTAGAACGAGATCGTCAACCAATTATAAAAAAAGAAAGAAGGATCGACAACATATAATCCGTGTTTGTTTTGTTTTCAGTTAGCAAAGTTATGTCAAGAAAATGAAATAACGATATATTGTTAACATTCTAATTTCTAAATGAAAAAGAAGATAATAACTTCAAACATGAGATTGTATCAGACAGTATCAACAAAAATACAAAAAATGCATTTACAACTACATGAGTTTTACATTTTGTTTGATTAAAACAAATTAGAAGAATGTTTAGGAATTTAAGCAATGTTAATTGTGAGACTGATAGTTTTGTTAATAGAAATTGATACTGAATCAACACGACGTGTTGTTGAAGCAACGCGATTGATTAATGGTATTGATAATGAACCAGGTAATGTATTTTTGTTGAACTAAGTTGTTGTTTTATGTAGTTACGGATGTTAAACTTTAGGATTACCAAGTAGTGAGTTTATAAGGGAGAGAAGAAATAGAACAGTGTGGTGACTGTAGAGAATGTATCCTTGACTGTTCGTTGACCGTTAAATCTCACTACCAAGGCATACATTTCCTTCAGTCTACCAATACAGAACCTGCACTCGTTCTGGAGTGGGGTGTAGACTCTCTTATAAATACTACTGGTTAGATAATACCTCAGATTGCGGCATAACAAATTTTAAAAAGTGGAACAGATCGTTTTTGAACCTAAAGGACACATAGTTTTTCACATAACCGCAGCATCGAATTTGTCACTTCTAAACTTCTCTCGTAACTTTGATTTGTTGATATATTGTAATTTTTGCCATCAACTAACTCTACCTAGCGTATTTTAATTGATGGTTTTACAATTTTTTTTTTTTTTTTTTATTGGAGGGCCTTGAGACTTACAGTTCAAGTAGCACTGCGACCTGAAGGTCTATTGTGCTTACCCTGATTTTGTTATTAGTCAGTCGTCGTCTGTGCCGTTACTGCTTGTATTCTGTCATCCAAGTTGAGACTTTTAATAAAATTAATTAGCTCAATTGGAGTGACGTTTTGTGGTAATGGAAGTGTTAGTCTTCTATGACCAAGTTGGTTGTATCTGTGCCCAGAGAGTTCAGGACAGCTGCAGATGACGTGTTCCATCGTTTCCGCATCCGAGTAGCAGAATCTGCACCTGTCGGAAATAACAAGGCCTATTTTGTTAAGATGGTGGTTTAAAGGACCATGTCCAGTAACGCACCACGTTAGAATTCTTAGAGACTCTCTGTTTAAGTCGATTGTTTTTAAGGGTGAAACAGGGAGGTTTATCCATTAAGTCCTGTGGCGTGCCAAATCAACAAGTCCTCCAAGTTTCTACATTGTGCTTCAGGCGACCTTTTAACTCGATCCGCTACAACTCCCTTTTATGGACGCTACCGTATTCTCGTTCCAATGCATTCATTACTTCTTGATAACTTTTGCGATCGTTTTCCAGCACCACCTGTAATGCTTCTCCTTTAAGCGCAACTATCAATGCAGCAAGATGATTTTCCGCTTTCCGTACATTCTGATCTGTTGCTATCTTGAACCGGAAGTTGAAAATGCTGAAAGATGTGGTACCGTCATATAATGGTGACTTTAGTTTAATATCGATTGTACCACATATGAAGACACTTTAGCTGTTTCAACATCTTGCGCAACCGCTTCTCAAATCGTCAAATTTTGTTACGACTTTATTTAAATCACGCTCAAATTCCTGAATTTCACTTTGAATTTTCTCGACTTTTACATCGAATGCCGTTGACATTTGTAGAAGTTTCTCATCGAAGGGTGGATGTATAATAATTATTTCTTCTTTAGTAGCAGCCATATTATTGTTAACTATTTCCATCTTCTGATTGATGTTACTACTACTGATTTTTCTTTTATCTGGTCTATTCCGTTTGGGTTTATAGCCATGTTTGCATTTACTACATCTAGTGTTTGACTCAATACGTCTTGCTATCTGTTGACTAATGTTCAAAATTTATCTACTACACCATAGCCACTAACAGTGTAAAATCGGTTTGCAAGTGGTAATGAAATTGTTGTTTCTGCAACTGATTGTTTATCCTCTTCAGCTGCAACTGAATCACTGTTTGTTGTGACGCTTCCAAATTGCTAACTTTCCAGTTCTATTCCATTAGCTTCCATTGCTTCTCGAAGCCATAACCGCAATTCACTTTTGTTTCCGCTTGTTAACCATCCTAGTTGTTCTAGTTCCTTCTTTAGCTCAGGAAACTTTAATTCGTTTAACAAAACCATTATTCACAGATTACACATCCGCCGATGTCACCGCAATGTCACGTTTTTCAACCTTTGTACGAATTGGCCCTACTCTCAATTTGATAAACCCAATTCCCAAATCACCTTCTGGATTCGATTACTGATTACTGATTAGTAAGCAAAAACAGCATGTTTTATAAAGTACCCAACACCGTTTTTGTTTACCAACGATAGGAAACCATTCTGTGAGCAATATTCTTAAACAACAATATTTCCACATCCTCCAAAAGAGAATACGATCACGTACCTTTCATCACCTTTGTCAATTATGGTACTCCAACAATGGGTCATATAGTTTAACAGATTAGTCACTGAAAGAAAAAATTCGATCATTCGGTTGGCACAGGGATTATTCGGTTACGATGATACCACATTCGGTTGTTGTGTTTGAAAATTTGTATTTTGAGGATAAGACTACTGATTTGACGTTATTGTGACAGGAAAAATTCGGTTGGCACAAAAAAGGTTGGAGTGACCGAACTTTTTCTTTCAGTGTTCTTGATTTTTTTGTTTCTCTTAAGTCTTAACCTCAACTCCAGCCCGTTCGGGCATCGCCCTCAATACTTAGCATAAATAGAATACAATTTCAGTTATCCACCAACGAAGTGATATATTAAACAGTTGGTAAGAACGTAGGCACAATTAAACCATTCGTTTAGCTGAACACTTTCAACCCTGATATGCCGGCAAAAATTTGGGCGAATCTAATTGAATTCCAACAAACGGTTTAAATTCTCGTCAATCGACCACAATAAAGTAGCCGCCAAAAAATGCCCAAAGTTGGATAATTGTTTTTGTTCTAGAGCTCTTGTAGCAATACAATTACAAAATTAATTTCTAATTTATCTTTTAACTTTAAGTTTGAGGAAGTTTTATCCGTACGTGTTGCTAAAAAATCAATATATGTAAACAAATTAAAATATAATATTTAATTTTGATTACTTACTCGTTCTTTGTGCAAAACACCATACAGCTAGGATTTGTTGTATCTAAAGAGCACTTATCACAATCAAACTCACAAATATTGTTTATTCCCCATTGATTTTCTTTAAAAATATATCCCTCGTGACAAACGCATGTATATGGACTAACACATATTCCATTAATACAACTCTCATAATCAATTTTCGGTCCACAAATTGGCTGACATACTGAAGTATTGATACTGTTTCTATAACCAAAATTACAAATGCATTTTCCATCAATACATTCTCCATTAATACATTCTGGAAAACATTCTTTTTCGCATGCAGATGAATTTACGAATTTATATCCATTTAAACATGTACATGATGATGGAGCTGTGCAAATACTATTTATACAATCATTCTCACATACTGGATGACATATGTATTTACTATTATTTCGAGATTGAAATCCAATATTGCAGTCGCATACATCTGGTCGCACACATTTACCGTTGACACAGTCTTCTTTACAAATAGGGTCACAAACAAGCGGATTTTCATTGTTTGGATGATAACCTTTATCACATTGGCATTTGTTTGGTTTGACACAAACCCCATTTTTACACGATGGATTGCAGATTGCAGAACAGTGGTGTGTTGAGTTAAACATAAAATTGTATCCATCAGTACATTTGCAAGTATTTGGTGCTATGCAATAACCGTTTATGCAATCAAAATTACATTGGGGTTGACATATGTTACCTACAAATATATAAAGTATGTTAATATTTTTAATGCTATATGTTTTAGTTAGTGTAAGTAACTTACCAGTTGTTTTGTCGTTTGCATAGCCATTCCAGCACTCACATTCGTTCGGTTTTACACATTTCGCGTTTACACAACCCAAAACATATTCACTTAATTGAAATTCACAAATCGGCTCACAAGCTAAATCATTAATTTTTTTATATCCTTCAAAGCAATCACACTTTCCAGGACCGATACATTTACCATTAGTACATGACGGTTCACATATTGGTTGACATTTTGATAGTATGCTCTTGTATCCTTTTTTACAATAACACGTGTTAGGAGCAATACAAAATGATTGATCAGAACAATTTGGCTCACAAAAAGGTTCACATTCATGTATGCTGTTATTTTTAAATCGATACCCTAAATAGCATGAACATTTATTAGGCATGATGCATATACCATTAACACAATCCTCTTCACAAACTGGTACACATTCTTGAAAAGATGTTGGATCTAATAAAATTAAATTTTGTGAATATGTATACAAGATATGTTTGTTAATATGTAAAAGATTACCTTGCATATACCCGGGGTTACAGGTGCATGTATTTGGAGAGGAGCAAGATTTATTACAAACTGGTTCACAAATATATGACAACCGGTTTAACTTATATCCATCTTTACATTCACAAATGTTTGGTCCTGTACAAATCCCATTTTCGCAACCTTTATCACAAACCGGTGAGCAATCCGAGTTTAAGATACTTAGATTTTTTTTAAAGTCTTGTCCGCATTGACAATTATCAGGAGCTATACATATTCCATTTATGCAATTATTGCATATCGGCTCACAAACAGACGTTGAGTTGTTTATAAATTGATAACCTTGCAAGCATTTACATTTGTTTGGCGAATGGCAATACCCGTTTATACATCCCTGCTTACACTCAGGTATACATTTATTACTAATTAGCTCATCTTGAACATATCCGTCATTACATAAACAAATATTTTTAGCAATACATATTCCATTAATACAATCATTATTACATTTCGTTGGTGAAAAACATATATTTTTTGTTTTTTGAATAAAACCATCATTGCATTTACATTCGTTTGGAGCAACACAATATCCATTGATACAGTAGCTGCATATTGGTGAACATTTATTTAAAGAACTTGATTGATACTCATAGCCGGACTTACATACACACTTATTTGGCGCAGAGCACTCTCCGTTTATACACTGTTTTTTACAAACTGGAACACATGATTCATTTACTTTAATGTATCCATCACAGCACACAATTTTAAAGATCACTGATGGTTGGTACTGTAAATAAAATATTAATCGGGATTTGTGAGCAATTAAACTCAAGTAATTAAGGAAGTAATTTGATTTTTTTTTTCAATTTAAAGGTACGGTTTGATATATCACAGAGAAAAACACAATTTTTCTCTTATACGTTTTTCGTTTGGGATTACTTCTTTAGCTACTTCCTTAGTTAAGTTCAATTGCTCACAAATCCCGAATGATTAAAAATTCCTCATAATCTTGCCTAAATATGCAAGCATACTTGACAATAATCAATGGAAACAATCAATAATGAAATATTACACATTACACATTAGCATTATCGTCGCAAAAACAACCAAAAGGCTGTAAAAAAGCCGCGCCATGTTTTTCTTTAGCTTGAAACTATCATTTTAACTATCTTATTCTTTACAAAAACTTCTCAAATCATTAAGCACTAATTATAAAATTTCTTAATGGCATTTTGTTTTCTAAACATCTAACTATATTATATAATTTAAGTAAGACTAGAACTACATATCATAATTCTAAAATATATAATAAATATGCACATATATTAAAATTTATTTAAACAGAAGAAATACAATTTATTTTTTTTCTATAAAAACCGCTCGCTTTCACTTACATATTTCTTGAACAAAAACTTTGGCGCGACCTTTTCTTAATATGACAAATAAAGCCAACCGCATAGTGACTATGGATGACCCATAGTAATATTAGTATAAACATTATATTGAAATAACCATTCATTAAATAGCAATCTTAAATGAATTTCAATGAATGTTTAAATTCAGTACGAAAAGAAATTTATTGATAGGATTCGAGCCGGGCGCTGACGAGGGTAGGTTCGAATCCCATCCGAAACACGAAAAATGTGAATTGAAGTTTCTTTCTGAGAAACTTCAAACCATACCTTTGACTTGAAAAAATTCCAATTACTTCTTTACTTACTTGAGTTTAATTGATCTCAAAAATCCAAAAAAAATTTATTGATAATGTTATTTCATAGTCATCGTTATATTGTTATAGTTGCCATTTGCTAGATGTTCTTACAGCAAATCATGTCTAATATAAAATTAAGCATACCGTAATAATATAAAGGGAATTTCAAATAGATTACTATACTTCAGGAAAATTATAGAAAATATGATACTGACTTAATTAATATAATTAGAAGTCCACTGTTGAATTCATCGGCTTTTCACAGTCGTCTGACAATAGACCTTACGAATGACATTATTAAATTAATTGAGAAAAGGTCGCGCCAAGGTTTTTGTTCAAGAAATATGTAAGTGAAAGCGAGCGGTTATTATAGAAAAAAAAATAAATTATATTTCCTCTGTTTAAATAAATTTTTTAGTATTAGCTCCGAAAAATGAATACTTTTACAAGTGTTAAGAGTCCGCAAAATTATATTTTAGCGGCCTAGTACTTAAAGTCGTTATGACAACACTTTAGCGGATTCAAAATTTGTTTAGTATTTTATATTATAATTATTTTCAAATTATAATCACAATTGCTTTGATAAGTTTTGTTCAAAAATCAAATTTTTAGGTACGCAAGAAAACAAATTAAGCAATAAATTAGAAAAAAAATCCTAAGAGCTAATACTAAAAAACGTTGTATGCAACACGCACGTAAATGGCTTTAGCAGAATCATCTTCATATTACAGACTCGGCTAGCGCCTCGTCCGGAAACATTACGATTCGTCCGCTAAAACCATATTTTGCGTACTTGTTACATAAACTACTATTAATATATGTGCATATTTATTATATATTTTAGAATTTTGATATGTAGTTCTAGAGTCTTACTTAAATTATATAATATAGCTAGATGTTTAGAAAACAAAATGCCATTAAGAAATTTTATAATTAGTGCTTAATGATTTGAGAAGTTTTTGTAAAGAATAAGATAGTTAAAATGATAGTTTCAAGCTAAAGAAAAACATGGCGCGGCTTTTTTACAGCCTTTTGGTTGTTTTTGCGACGATTTGACTGTTTTTTGTAAAGTTATAATATAATATGGGAGAATCAAATTATTATTATCCATATAAAATGTTTTCTACAGAGAACTTTACTCTCGCTTTTTTATCAATCTAGATGGAATATTTAAAAAAATAAAAGTATCGTTTTTATATAAACAGTTCTCAACTCATGACATTGTTGTTGGACTTTTTACACAATTATTCCTTAAATTAATTATATAATCACACCTTCAGCCGGGAAACGAATTGTTCCAGACGACTCTGAACCGTGGGAATCTCCTATACTATCTAGTACCTAAACTAACATTTTATAAGGCTCTATCTCAAAATATGTATATGTATTTAAACATTTAATAAAAAAGAAAGTAGCAAAAATTAGAAAGATCTTACTTTAATTTTTCTTCCGTTGATGTACCGCTTCCAAGATTTCTCTCCCAAATCATCTTTTTTCTTCCGCATACAATAGTTTATTTAAACGTTCTGCAATGTTTCGGTAAGTCCAAGATATTACAATCCTCAGTGATTATCATCCAAAAAACTTTTGATTTACGTTTAGCACGACGTAATAGTACAATAATCCAACTCTTCAAAAAGATAAATTGCAATGTTATTGACTACGTTGCGATACCCTGACCTTTGTAGTTAGCTATTTGTATTTGATTTCGGATACACTTGTTGTTGACAAAATTATCACCAAACTTGAAAGTTGGTTGTTAGCAAGATTCACCATTAATTCCAAAATGATACATATATATATTCTTTTACAAACTTTATTAGACAGTTTATATACTTATTCACCAAGTGAACTCTAATCTTTATTTTATATACAATTTTTTTGTGATAACACAACAAAAAACCAGAATGTGAATCATTCTCAAACTTAGAATAATTTTTCTTTTAACTTAAACATTGAACTTTTTCCAATTTTATTCTATTACTTCGGTCTGAAAGACCTAAGTATTACATTCATGAGCCAAAAGTGAAATTCTTACCCCCACTTTTTTAGCATTTCTCGACGTTTTAGGACCTACTGATTCTAAAAAAGCAAAAAAAAAATGTATGTCTGTCTGTCGGCCGCCGTCCGTCCGTCATTACCTACGCTGCAGGAAAAACCGCTGGAGGGATTTGAAATTTTTTTTCTTTCTAAAAATAAGTATACTCAAGGGACAGGTCCGAAAGGACGCTGTGTTCGATAACTGTACCGGAAGTGTGTCAAAAAAATCATTATGTGTGTCAAAAATAGCAAATTTTCATATTTTTGGCTTAAAAAACGTTCATTTTAAGTGATTACGAGTTGGTACATTAAATTTGGAGAAATATTGATGGTAGGGATTGGTATGTGAGACCAAAAACTAGCTTATTGCATTATAAGTTTGTCAAAAAAATGTTGTCAAGTGTGTCAAAAGAAAGTTTTTATTTATTTTTTTACCCAATTTTTTGGAAAAAAATAAAATTAATTGAAATGAAATTTTATTATTATTATTGAGAATTATGGCATAATAAGTTTGTCAAAAACTGTTGGGAAGTGTGTCAAAAGAAAAGTTTTTATTTATTTTTTACCCAATTTTTTTAGAAAAAATAAAATTAATAGTTTGTATGACATGATATTTTATTAATATTATAGAGAATTATGGCATTATAAGTTTGTCAAAAAAATAATGTCAAGTGTGTCCAGTGGCGTAGCTAGCATGGGTGGCCCCCGGGGCGGATATTGTGGTGTCACCCCAAAAATGAAAACTGTCAAAAGTAATAAAAAGCCAATAAACGTGGGGGGGGGGGGGGGTCAATATAAAGCAACAAACATTTTCATAGAACGAAAAAATTATATTGTAATATGTAAAATATTTCCATAATATGAAGTCAACTTAAAATTCAACTTAAGTAAATTAAATAAGTGATGCAGAAGTTTCAACTTCGAAATTATTATAACCTCAACGGCGTAATCGATAGCGTGTCGGCCTAAGGATTCGAACCAGGCACTGAGGAGGAAGGTTCGAATTCATCCGAAACACGAAAAATGCGAGGTGGAGTTTTTTTCTGAGAAACTTCCAACCATACCTTTGAATTGAAAACATTTTAATTACTTCTTTACTTACTTGAGTTAAATTGATCTCAAAAAATCCCCAATATTGTAATATATTTTTTTTAAATACAAGAAAAGTGTGACGTACAAATATAATAAATAAAAAAAATTATGTATAGTATTATTTCATTCTTCAGAATATTTCTTTTTTGTGTAAATTTTTTTAGGAGGTTACTATTGTTGTTGAAAAGGTCATGAAATATTCCACAAGAATTTGTTAAATTATTTTTCACACATTAAATGGCTTTTAATGTCTCAAGTAGAGTTTCTGCTCGAAAAATTCGGTCGAGGAAGATTTGTTATCTTGAACTAATGATTTGTTATCTTGTACTGGACTACGCTGGGCTTGTCACTCCCGTAGATCAAAAATAAAAAAATTTACAAATCAATAAAATTAAAAACTTTACGTATGAACGTAAAACTCAAGTTAAAACAACTAAACTTTGACGGATTATTTTATTTTTTAAATTTTATATAAATAATTAAAATGTATGAATAAGTTTATATTATATAATCTTAATTACAATTTCAATAGAAGACAAAGTGGAACTCAATTTATGTTTAGTCTTTACCACAATATTGATATTGATTGTCATATAATTCGAATTTATTTATATATATTTAAACTAAAGAAAATGTTTTATTTAGCATAAATAAATTGCCTAAATTGAATTTTGAGTAACGAAATTCTTTTTTCATTTAAATAACGAAATTCTGTTTTTTTTTAAATCGTGACATTTTTAAAATGAAGCGGGACGCGGGACAAATTGTTAAAAATCGGGACTGTCCCGCCAAAAGTGGGACGTCTTGTCAGCTTATTTAAATCTCTTCTTTCTAGCTTTAACAGCTGCAAACTTAGAAATCGCATATTCAAAATTTATATTTTGTGTTGCCTCATGTTCTATTGTTAATATGCCAAGATCTCAAGATTGTTAAGCCTCGTTTGGGTCATTGTTGCCAGCATGTAATTTTTAATTAATTTTAATTTGCTGAAACTCCTCTCACTCGAAACCACTGATACGCAAATAGTCATAAATAACTTTAGTGCGACCATAAGATTCGGAAGAGATTTTGTAAAATCCCACTCCACAATCAATTTCAAAATGTCTATTGGCACACCCAGTTAGAAACTGTTACATTGCCGCTTTTAAATGCCTTCTCAACCTTAGTATCTCTATGACGAGTTCTGTTTCTAATACCTCATCATAAAAACCGGTAAATTTTGATTCAGACAACTCAAACTCTTCACTGTTCGCCAAAAGCCCAGTGTTTGTCAGCACAACCTCGAACAATGAAGCTACATCTTGGACCGACTTTAATCTTGTTAGGAGTTCAACATTGAACCATCGTAGTACTCCGATTTTTTCACAGCAAAATCTATTGCCTCTTCTACAATATGACTAGGTTTCAATATAAAGACGAAGTGACTGTATTTTTATAACTAAGTGATCAATATTCAAGCTTGTGCTTTGCAATACAATCCAAGCACAATTTATTCGCCTTAAAACATCATTCCAAAACAAAAGATAGCAAAGAAATGTAAAATCATACACAATCACCACGCATAAGGTTCTGTGCAGCGCCTCTAGTGTCTACATTTTCTTGTTAATCACTTAATTTCTCAATTGCAGCCACAATCCCATTAAAATTTTCATCCAATACTTTAACTGAAGCATAATGAGCATCCCAACGCGTTGTTGAGAGCCTTTTAAAAGTTGTTTTGCTGTGTTTAACAAGCACTTCCCAGCAGCTAGTCGAAGCAGAAAAAATGTAAAAATTCCACTGCTCCGAAAAATGTTACAAAAGCTACATTTAGTGCAAATGAGTGTTGGTCACGTAAATTAATTGAATGATCTATACACCAACAAATATTGCTTTAATAATAGCTTGCACTCCTTCATGTATACCACTCATAACAGCTGCATTATCATAACCTTGGGAACGACAATTCATAACATCTAAACCGTCATTTTCAAGATTTTTAAGAATTTCATCGCTTAAATCAGCGGCTTTTTTTCCATGTAAAGGAAAAGGTCCAAGGAATACTTCCTTGATTTCCACTTTTCTATCATCAATTTTCACATAACGAATCACTTCTGACATTTGATCAATATGTGAAATGTCAGGTGTGCTATCACATAATTCCAAAATATTTATATTTTTTTTAATATTTAATTCAAGATGTGTTCTTTTAATACTACATCAAACTTTGACAGTAGTTTGATTAGTTCTAAGAAATTGCCTTTATTTAAAGGCTTTTTCCTTCATCATATCCACGAAACGCTAGGTTTGTTTTTAGATAAAAACAAAGTTATATGCAATAATCTGGATAAAAGATGTTTCCACTTCTGTTTTACATTATCTATTAATAGCAAGACTGCGTCTCCTATCGTTTTATGAACCTCGATTCCAAAGTTTTCCGCTTTTTAAAATTGGGTTGTTCTAAATTTTTCAATAAAATTAAAATACATAAATGTAAAGTTCATGAAAATTGGCATTATGTAATTTTAACTTACAATTAAAACGAATTGAAAAAACTAAAGTCAGTCTTCATCCTCAATAATGATAATATGCCCAAAAGCCTAAAATTCGTTTAGAAATTTCGTTTTTTCTACTAATATACTCTTCTTATAATATAGTCAAGAACGTAAACGAAATATATCTTATAAAACCTTCTATGTAAAATGCTCAAAATGTTACCATTTACAATCAGTAAGACGAATATCGCAGAAAAAATCCAATTACAATTCGAAATTATTAGAAGTACGTTTTACTCCAGACAACGGACAAAAATCGAATGATGTCCAGGTTTTGTACAATGTGTACAATCCATCCTTTTAAATTCGTCATATTGGACAGATGTTCAAGATCCGGAATCATATCCATCATAATTGACTAAATGGAAATTAATCCCAGATTTTGTCCAATTAGTCCCATATCTTCTTATGTATCACAGTTAAAAATGGATTTGATTAACATAAATTCAATTTTTTTTTATTTTGCCAAAGAAATACACTTATGTATTTAACAAATGATATCTTTATTGCAATATTGCAATGTTATTAAATATTTTTGTCTTATTAAATTTTATCATTAATATTATAACTGAAAACAAACAGGATGAGTATGTATCTACCTATAAAAATTTGCAAAACTATAGTAATTGCATAACTACCATTTTATTCCACAGTAATTATTTATGTGGCCATTCGAAAACGATCCATTCCAATTTACGAGTTTCAAGATAAAGGAAAAAAAAAATTGATTTGAGATTATTTACAAACATGGTGATTTGATTGTTTATTAGTTTCCTTAGGTGTATGCAATTAATTTGTTTGAAATGTAAAACATATTAGGTAGTAAGTTTAAGCTGATATTTTAGAAATAATTTTGGAATAGAGACATAATTTTGGAATAGAACAGAACTAGTGTTTGCAATCTTGGTATCCGGGTACCCGGATACCCGGGTATTTAGGAAGATTTTTCGGGTATTTAATATCCGGATATTTTGGTCGAATACCCGAACAACAAATCCAGTTTTTTCTCAATAAAATTTACAAAATAAAATTCATTCTCTTTTTGCAAATTTGAATTAATCTTTATGCTAGTTGTTGACAAATGATTCTATTCTAACCATACAAATTGCAATATGTCCATAAGCATTAAACCATAAACATTAAACCAACCACATCCGTAAACATTAAACTGCCCTTTAGTTAGTTATTATTTTTTGGATTATGAAAACAACAGAAAAACGACGAAGAACACATTATGGTTCAAATACATGTGCAGAATTCTGCATGCAGCGAAATTACAACATGTGTTGTTATATGAAAGCAATTACATGTAAATTCTGCATGCAGAAAAATTCTGTAAGATATATCTAATTCTAATTTCGCTGCACAGAGACAGTGCTATCACAATAAAAAAAAAAGTTTTCTCTACATTGCGACATCTTTCACTTATAACTATTTCATAATACGTAAGAACACGAACTGTCATTGCTACGAAAATTCTGCACGTCAAATATATAAAAATTCTGCACATCTATTTTAGATGCAGGCAGCAGTGCGTGCAGACTTTCTGCACATGTATTTTGGGCATAACAAAATTTATGGAATTTTAGTTCTTATTAAAATCAAAATTAAGTCATAAAAAAGTAAGGATCTCCATTGGTTGTTTGATTATATTTAGTTTAAAATAGAAACGGTAAATATATTATGACTAGGGGGTATCCCGCGGGCTCCGCCCCCCCTCCCCCCGCCCCTCCATCCTTTCCCCTCCCTACACACACCAATACACTCTTGCTCTTTTCATCCGGCTTTGATACAACTACTAAGTACTATCCATCATAATCCAACCTCTTCTAATCTATTCTGTGTGTAACTTCTGCTTAACTATAATTCTACAAAAACCATCGTGAGGTTAACGATAAATTGTTATACGATCAATGACAAATGGTTGAAAATAATAATAATAAGAAAATACTAAAATAGCAGCTTTTTTTCTTCTATATTTTATTTACAGAAAATGAAGCTATGCAAAAATAATGATGGAAAAAAAATATTCTATGATTTTTAGCACTATCTGTCATATAAATAATTAATTTTCTTATTAATATCGCAACGATATAAATTTGAACGAAACGGCTAAAAGACAATTAGAGCAATAATTTTGAAAAACTACATTATCGAAAAATTTAAATGCCGTAAATGCAATTTTTATGAAGGAATTTTTATGAAAAAGGAATAATTTTTATGTTCTATAAAAAAAATAAACCAAAACAATAAAAATTAAATATAGGATTAGCGTTGAGCTCCGAACCTTTCTCACAACCCCCTACATCGACAATGACAACGAAATTTCGTACTGAGTTTCTTAAAGTTCATTTTATCAAATCGGTTTAAATTATTAATGTTTGAAAATGTATATTATAACCTAAACTGTTTTTTGCATAAAAATATCAAATGTTTTCAACCTACATTGTTTTTAAAAATTGTTAAAAATCTATATTTTTCTATGCTGTTATGTTCGCTGTACTATAGAACAATTTTCTGGTTCTGGTCCTGCCATAATAGCGCTTGTATTTTACGAAATGTTGTGTCAAAAAGTGAGGAAATAGACCTTTAATCATGTACTTTCATCAATTTGTTTCCTCTTTTCTTTTTTAATAAACTTATTATAAAAACCATCTACCAACTTTACTATTTAATGTAAAAATTATTCCTTTAAAAAAAATTCGATCTATTTTTCATAATAAATATTACATATCTTGTGACTAATTCAAAATAAAAAAGGTTTTATTAATAAAACATCAACAAAAATTATAAATATATGTATTATGTAACTGAATTAAAATAAAATCCCTGAATGCATTCTAATTTTTATTAAAACTTAAAATAACTAAACAAAATGACGTCACACGATCTTTTATGATAAAGCTATTATATTGCAAGAGAAATACATACTCAAATAGTAGTTTTTGTTTTTCCTTAATTTAGTTCACAGGAATGAAATTATGGCGAATAATTATCGGAAACCACTATTATATGATTTTTAGCACTGCCTGTAAAAAAACTAATTAATTTTCTTGTTAATATCGAAATTATAATAATTTGAACGAAACGGGAAATGACAGTGCAATAAAATGCTATAAAAACTGCATTATCGATCAAATTGCTCTATCATAAAACGAAATGTATGTATGAATAAAATAAAAGTGTGTAAAAAAACAATAATTTTAATGTTATTTATAGTAGTTGTTGTTATTCTTAATATCGAAATGTAAATATCGAAATGATTTTAATGATTTTAATTTGAACAAATTAAATACAAAAGACAACTTAACTTTTTAACTAACTTTAAAGAACTACTTTATCGATAATTCTAAGTATCCAAAAACAAAATTTTATATATGAATTATTTATTTATATGAATTCATTCATGAATAATAAAATAAAAAAGCACAATAATTTTAAAGTTATTTAAAGAAAATAATGAATTTATGAATAAAAAAAACAATTTTAATGTTATTTAAAATAAAAATTTAAAAACTGCATTATCGTAAAACGAAATGTATGTATGAATATGAATAAAATAAAAGTGTGTAAAAAAACAATAATTTTAATGTTATTTAAAAAAAAAATTAAAAAAAATTTGCAACAATCAGGGTTTCGAACTTTCAATCTTATGATCATCAGTCGGGTGCGCTACCAATATACCAATTTGAACTACATTTGAACTATAGACTAAAGGATAGATAAGGTATCCGTTACGCTTGTATAGAAGGATAGACTTACGGCTATTATATTATTGATAAGTTTTTATTTAAGATTTAAGCTAATAACTAAAATGAATGTCATCGAAAGTTTGGGACCAGTTCAAGAAAATGTCATCAGATAAATCTCGCTGCCACGTAGTTGGATGCGCACGAATAATTTCAACTAGATGGGGAAATACGTCAGCAATGAAAAATCAAATCGGATAATGATGCGGCTAATTATAATATTGAAAATTAACAACTCCAAAAATGTTTTGCTTACTACACAAGATCTACTATAGATAACAGTGGTACTACAGTTGATAAAGAGCTGAAAATGTTGTATGTAAATAAAGGAAACCGAAAAAGATGATAGAAAATTTAAATCAATCTTTATTGACCGTGAAGCCAACATCCACTTTATCGGAGCGGGTTTTTTCTATTGCAGGAATTTAATAAAAAAATACGAAATCGGATGAGTACAGCTACCTTAAATGCTTTAATATTTTTGAAATATTATTTTACAATTAAAAAATGATCAATTTTTAGTTTACTACTGTGAGGTTTTTTTTATTGTTTTTCATCTTTAAATTTTTTTATAACTACGCGGGTTATCCGGGTAATCCGAGTAATTTGGAAAATGCTAATCGAGTAACCGGGTAATTTGAAATCGGGTAATTTGCAATTACTAAACAGAACTCAAGGGTGCCACCCTATCGACACAGGGTGCCACATTATCGACGGAGACCACTTTTTTTATACATTATTCAGCATATGTGTTTTCAGACCTGGTCGTTAAAGAATCATTCTTGCATACTAAACAATGTACCGTAAAAGAAAACGGTTAATATGGTATCTATAGGAATATTCAATGCTATTGAGTAATTGTGGTGATGGTATTCAATGCTTAACATGTTGATTCGATTAAAAAAAAGAAATACACACATATTGTTGAAATTTTATTTTCCGTAATAACTCAAAAATTTTAAAAAGTAGAATAGATCCTTTTTGAACCAATAGGACACATTTATAGGACACATTATAAGTTATCACAATTTATAAATCAAAATTAAATGGATAACCTGGCTAAAATGGTTTCTAAGTGATTTATCGTTGAAAACGATTGAAACGTTGAAAACCATTGTGATGGTTTGTTTAAGTTTTTTACGGTCGGGTGTCACCCCAAAACCGGTGACACCCGGGGCGGACCGCCCCCTCCGCCCTCCCCCCACTAGCTACGCCTCTGAGTGTGTCAAAAAATGATTTCATTTATTTTTTAATCCAATTTTTAAAAAAAAAAATGTAGCTGTTTTTATGACGTAAATGTAATTTAAAATGAAATTGGACTTGGAAATTTTTGAATTTGTTATAGTTTTTGAAATATTTTTGGAATTTTGAAAAAGTTTGTATTTTTGCTTTTGTAATAATTTTTGCAATATTTTTAAAATTTCGGAAAAAGTTTTAATTTTGTAAGAATTTTTGGAATATTTTTAGAATTTTGAAAAATTTTAGGTTTTTGATTTTGTTATAATTTTTGGAATTTTGAAAAAAGTTTTAATTTTTGATTTTGCAATAATTTTTGCAATAATTTTAGAATATTGGTAATGTTTAAATTTTTAAGAATTTTTGGAACATTATCGGAATTTAGGAAAAGTTTAAATATTTGATTTTATTCTAATTTTTGGAATATTTTTGGGATTTTGAAAACGTTTGATTTTATTTAATTTAACAATATTTTTGGAATTTTTGATTTTAATTTTGCGGCAACGTATTGATGTTTCGTGTTAGTGTTGTAATAAATTTTTAAACAGAGATAAAAAATACTTGTACTTTAACAAAGAGCTATGTTTGATATACATCGCTGCCCAAAACTAAAAACCATGTCCTCATAGAAGTATTTTGCCGAAAACTATACACATCCTTAACCCAGACCGAAGTCTTGATATCTCAGAGCTGTGAGATTTCAGCCCCTCCATATTTTAAATATTGCATTTTAATTCAAAAGTGACAAAAGCTTAATTAAAAATTAATTAAATTGAAATTTTACCACAAGAAAAAAGCGTGGTAATTGCATGATTATAATGAAACGCTGATATTACATTTTTTTAATCTGAAGTTATTGAAATTACTAATTGAAACTACTAATTACGGCCATCCGGCCGTCCGTCGTTACCTACGCGGCAGGGAATGCCGCTGGAGGGATTTCAAAAATTTTTTTTTCTAAAAATAGGTATACACAAGAGACAGCTCCGAAAGGACGCTGTGTTCGATAACTGTACCGGAAGTGTGCCAAAAAATCATCATGTGTGTCAAAAATAGCAAATTTTCATATTTTTGGCTTAAAAAACGTTCATTTTAAGTGATTACGAGTAGGAACATTAAATTTGGAGAAATCTTGATGGTCGGGATTGGTATGTGAGATCAAAAACTAGCTTATTGCATTATAAGTTTGTCAAAAAAATGTTGTCAAGTGTGTCAAAAGAAAGATTTTTATTTATTTTTTTACCTAATTTTTTGGAAAAAAAATAAAATTAATTGTTTGTTGGATATGAAGTTTTATTACTATTATTGAGAATTATGGCAATATAACACTCAGAAAAATAATTTGTTTTTTTTTTACAATTTTTTTTGCGTAAAGCAAAAATTGTACGCTTTACAAATTTTTTGTAAGGTGTACACCTTCTTGGTAATGCTTTTGATTGTAAAGTTTACAAATCAAATGTTAATCCAACAAAATGCAGGTTCGTAACTTTTTCTTTCATACAAATTGAAATTTACGATATCGACTTGTAATAATAACGTCCGAAAATCGTAAAACTGTAGCAGAAAATGATTACAAAATATTTTGTTAATAAAACTACAAATAAAAATTGTAAGAGATTCCCAATTTTTATACGCTGTACTTACAAATTAATTAGTAACTAATACTAAACAGATTTGTTAGCTTTACAACTTTAATTGTACTAATATTTCAAATATACAAATAAAATTTTTAATTTAACGGCAATTTTTCGTAAAATTTATACCACTTTGTGTAACTTGTAAGTAATACAAAAGTGTATGTAATTTGTACACGCAATTCATAAGATTTTACAATCTATTTCGTAAAAAATTCAAATTTGTTTCGTAAAATCGTGTCGCTGCCATATGAATTTTGGTAAGGATATTTAGGTTGGTTTTATTTCAAATAGTGCGTGTGTGGTGTAAGGACATGGAAAATGCAGTTAGTGTAATCATAAAAAGTTTTTGAATGAAATATATTAATGTTGTTGGACATCAAAGAATACTAGGTGAGTGGTTTATATATATAAGTTTCATGTTAATAAATCAAATATGGTGTAATGAAGCGCTTTCTCAGTGGCGAACCAATGAGAGTGGCATAGCAGGAAGCGTACCTTGAGTAGTTTAAAGCCATCACGACTAAGACTCAGCCATCGCGGGTTTGATAGAGTAATACCTGCTACTTCAGCACAAATACAGAAATGTACGCTATTTACGAAAATCTGCAGAAATGGAAAGAAATACAAGTGGAAAAATGGAGACTCTGGCGACGCCATGGGCGAAAGATCCACGATCACCACGCCCAACCCCTACAATCACTCTCAGACGCCCACACACTCACACGTCACACATTCACCCACACATTCGACGACTAGCATGTCCCGATTCAATCTCTGACACGCCCTTTTACACCCATTCACACCCCCCACCTTAATTAAAAAAAAATAAAAAAAAAACAAACTGAGTGTACTCACCCCACGATTAATTCCTGACCTCCTATTCCGATTCCATCAGCCTTCCATTGGTACGCTGGTCACGTTGGAGAATTTCGATGGATAAAGCGTTGATTAGAAACGTTATCTGATAATATTGTTGAAGAAAAATGATGAGTAGAAACGATCAATAAACTAGTAATCATCAGCGGTAAGTAATGTTGTTGAATAAAACGTTAATTAGAAACGTTAAATGATAACATTGTTGAATAAATATGATGAGTAGAAACGTTCAATAAACTAGCAATCATCAGCGGTAAGTAATTTTGTTGAATGAAACGTTAATTAGAAACGTTAAATGATAATATTGTTGAATAAAAAAAATGATGAGTAGAAACGTTCAATAAACTAGCAATCATCAGCGGTAAGTAATTTTGTTGAATGAAACGTTAATTAGAAACGTTAAATGATAATATTGTTGAATAAATATGATGAGTAGAAACGTTCAATAAACTAGTAATCATCAGCGGTAAGTAATTTTGTTGAATGAAACGTTAATTAGAAACGTTAAATGATAATATTGTTGAATAAAAAAAAATGATGAGTAGAAACGTTCAATAAACTAGCAATCATCAGCGGTAAGTAATTTTGTTGAATGAAACGTTAATTAGAAACGTTAAATGATAATATTGTTGAATAAATATGATGAGTAGAAACGTTCAATAAACTAGCAATCATCAGCGGTAAGTAATGTTGTTCTTATAAACAATGAATAAATGGTTGTGTAGAAATGTTGAATAAATTTGCAATCATTAAACAATTTTATTGAATAAACGTTACGTAGAAACGTTAATTGATATCGTTGTTGCAGTGAATGACCCGTAGGAACATTCCATAAACTGGCAGTCAGCAGCGTTATATAATGTTGTTCTTATAAACAATGAATAAATGGTTGTGTAGAAATGTTAAATAAACTGGCAATCAGCAAACAATTCTATTAAATAAAACGTGACGTAGAAACGTTAATGGATGACGTTGTTGCAGCAAATGACAAGTAGAACCATTCCGTAAACTTGCAAGCATCAGCGTTGAAGGATTTTGTTGAATAAAACGTTGAACACAATGATAACGTTGTGAGAAAAAAAAAAAATGGTACATAGAAACGTTAAATAAACTTGCAATCAATTAAGCCGAATGCGTTGAAATGTAGTTGTGGCAGGATGCGTTGAAATCAAAAATAAGTGTACCAACACTAGCCAAACTATTTATTGAAATCGAACGGTGACAATTTGTATCAATGATGGGAACGCAATACGGCAAAACATAATTGTTGACGTATGCGTTGAAATCCAAAACTTGTAGTAAATGGCACCAACACCAGTTAAACTATTCGTTGCAGTATATCTGTAATAATTTTGTATCAATGATAGTGAAGCAATACGGCAAAAAAGAATAATTGTTGACGTATGCGTTGAAATCCAAACAATGTGACAAATTGTACCAACACTAGTTAAACTATACGTGCAGGATAACTGTAATAATTTTGTAACAATGATAAGGAAGCAATACGGCAAAAGTAATGGTTGACGTATGCGTTGAAATCCCAAAGGTAATCAATTGTATCCACACCCGTTAAATTATTCGTTGAAGTATAACTGTAACCAAGTTGTAACAATGATAATGAAGCGATACGGCAGTAATTAAATGAAACTTTTGTATTATTGGTGTGTCGAAACAGGTATAATAGACGATAGCAACAGCCAAAAACCTGATGCCAATGCTGAGTTGCACTAACCTACAGTAGTAACCGCCAAAATATTGATACGGCGGATGATGATATTGTGGCCTCATCGTTGAAGGACGTCATATTCCGGCCTTTTTTATAATTTGGATCTTGCATCATATTATTAATTTATTCACATCAACATCCAACTTCAAAATAGTACTGCCATTTAAATTTGGTAAATTTCAGAATCACAAATAAAAATAAACCATTTTTTTTATGTTATCATAACACAAGTTATCAAATTCCACGACGTTCAATAGAAAATAAAATACAGCATACGTTCATTTAGCATAATAACTGTAATCATATTTTGTTACAATTCGATTGTCTATTTAAACAAATACACAACTAATAAATAAGATACATCTTTCTTTTACATAATATAGTAGTTCGAATTTATAATATTTATCGTACCTTCTTAAATCTTCGGCAGTCGAAATAATTTAAGTTTTACAAAAAAATAGGACTCATTCAACTGAGTTAAAAACTTTTAATTAGTACAAACAATTGTTCTACTTAAATTTTAAGAGAAATACGTGGATACAAAATATATTCCACAAAAAAATATATATTTTAATAGTTAGTCACAATAATTCCATTTAATTATCACTAAAACATTTATGTCAAAAATAATTAACATTAGGATGATAGCGCGCGTACAGTTTTCGTTACGTCACAAAACATATCAATTTGTTTTAACTTGCACATATAAATTTTTGACTAAATTGGACTAACTCAGTGATACTAAATACAAACAAATTCAACTAATGGAAATATTGGCACTCACCAAATTTAATATTGATTATAATATTTTGTACTACGTAGATTTAATGCAATTTTTTTGCTTGTTGATTTTACGGCACATTATTATAGTGGGCACAACACAAACATATAAAGATTTTTTTTTGCGTTAACAATTTTACAAATTCATTAATTTTTTTTTTTTTTGTATGATTCAGAACGGCACACAACATATAAAATTTTTTTTTGTTTTGAATTTAAACTCACAAATAACTTGCACTATGATTTTTGAAAGTCAACCGGACGGAATGACTATGTGACCATAACCATCACCACGCAAATGTAATAAACTAAGCGATTTTAATAATTGACAGAGCCGTATTATATAGCCAAAAATTTTTGTCTCGAAAAAACTCGAATACGGTGTTTTGGAAATTAATTTCCATCAAGTTTTCAATTGTTGGGAATTTTTCAAAATTACACAAAACCGTTCGTTATTTGATACTATTGCACAACGACAAGGTTGTAACACAAAATATTTCCGACACATCAACAACATTCACCATTGAATTCAAAATGAATCAAATGCAAAACTATAATCCAGAATCACATTATAGTGAAACGGAAAAATCATTTTGAAAGAAAATAAGACAATAGAATGTTTAACAAAAACGAGATATTAAATCGTTGAATGTTGATGACTGGAAAAATACGCACAGCCGACTTAGGGTTCAAAAAAAAAGTTAGTTGTTTAATTACGGTTGATGTTTAGAGAATTCAAACTTTAATAGTATATTGAATGTAACCATAGCGCACGTCATTTTTAGGGTGTTGTAAAATAAAAATATGGATGATCTTTAAAGATAATTATTAATTAATTAAAACCAACCAATCTTATATTAGATTAATTAACATATCAAACCAGCGTAATCAGTGCAAAAATCTTTTGGTTTTCTCACATATGGTCGGTCCAACTATTGAAAATTTAAATGGGGTCTAGGAAAAATAAGGAACTACGGGTTACGGGGACTATAAAAATACGGCTATTGAAGGTGAATGGATGGGAAACTATTACGCGCGGTACAGGTGAATAAAAAAAAAATGAAAACCAATAAATCTGAGACTATAATATACTGGGTTCAGACATTAGCCCAGACTATCCATTACAGAGCAAGTGCTTTTTGGAAGAGCACTCACGACCAAAAAGAAGTTGAAAAGAGGACTAGACTGGTCGCAAACAGACCTTGTACATCCACCTTAGTATGGTGAGGCACTTCAAGATTCTACAAATTAGCAATCAAATCGATCGGTATTATAAACCCAGTCTTAGCAGAAACAAAGTAACAAAGTATCTAAGAATAAAAAAAACTTTTGGGAGGGGTATCGATAAAATCAGTATTCTACTCTATTGCAAGCGGTGGATAACTAACTTCTTCCAGACCCAATTTCGGGCAGATCTGGGGGTTCCCGAGACTCTAAAGTCACAAAAAAAAATTTATTCAATCTGCTACAGATCGAAAAGAAAAAACACCATTGGACCGACTCCTTTAATAAAACATCCGACACCATTCCGCTTTTACGCCATGCAGGCTCGCAACCCACACCTGAACTAACACGAGTCTCATACTTCTCCGACTGAGCTAGCCGGGCCACACTGTTGTACGCTTCCGTCCCAGTGACTCTGAAGGCTGAAAAAAAACAAACTGTTCACATAGGTTCAAAGTAACCAACTGAACCAAATTCAAATACGTTCAATCACGGAATTTACACTTATAAATAGTCAAAACAAAAAAAATTTTGAAACAAGACCCGAACACCAAAGTTGATACACACTCACTGAACTGTGAATTCAAGATGAAACTACCTTCATACTTTGTGGTCGTCGATAATCTTGACTTACAATGGCGGTGAAACACGCACGAAAGTTACTATCATACTGACAGAAAAAAAATTATTGCCGATGTTAGGCACGAATGTCCTTGGAGTGATAAACACCTCTACGTTTAGAAACCAGGTCCTCCAGTTCGTAGGCAGCGCTACCTACCAACCTTATTACTCTGGTCTCAATAAACTTCTGTGCAAGTTTAGCAGATAATCTCTTACCGGCGTCACTCAAAATAAAGTTCCTTCGGAACACCGTATCCCCTGGTTTAAACAAAGCTACTCGAGCTCGTAAATTGTATCTTTCAGCACTCCTGACAAATGCTTCGGCCGTTAGATCTAGAATTCGTAATCGAATCCTGTTAAGATAATCAGGTCGCAGAACCGTTTCACCTGGTTCATGAAGACCATTCAATCGTCTCAGCAACTCATATGACGAACCATGAGTCACCATGGGTATCCCAAACATTGCGTAATATGGGGAACATTTAAGTGTTTGGTGCAGGGAACAACGTAGTGCACAAGCGATCTCGCTCAAGTGCAGATCCCATTTAGAATGCTCCTCCTTTAGGTAGGCTCGAATACCAGATAAAACACTCCTATTTACCCGTTCCGAAGCGTTAGCTTGAGGTGAATATAACGCTAGTAATGTATGTTTCACTCCGTGCTTCGCCAAGAAATCCGCAAACTGTTTTGATTTGAATTGGGTCCCATTATCGGACACAATAGCTTCGGGACAACCAAATACATGAAAGACATTGGTAGCCAATAGATGACAAATTGGTTCAGCAGTTAATTTCCGTAAAGGAAATAAAAATGGATATTTAGTAACATGATCTAATACTACCAGAATAGCGATATTCCCGGCCTTTGAACGAGGGTAAGGGCCAAGAATATCGATATATAATCGCTGTCCAATTCGTTCTGTTTTCATCTGGGACACCATGGGAGCACGAAGTGGAACATTAGTCGCTTTGATTTCTTTACAGGTCTTACAATTTCCTATGTAAGATTTAACCTGGGTGTACATACGAGGCCAATAGTAAAATTTACGAATATTAAACAGGGTTTTTGCTAGACCTCCATGAGATGAGGTAGGAGGATTGTGGGCCCTTGCAATACACTCGTCAGTGTATTCCTCAGGTAACCACAATTTCCAAACCTCACCCTCTGAAGGAATATCGAGATCCAGACAAGCCAACCGTTTATAAACCCGACCAGAAATTACTTTCAGATCAGGCAATGTACCGTCTGCTTCGGTAACTAGATTTACCAACTCCAAGTATCGAGAAGAGTTGAAGAAAGGGGAATTAAGATCTAGTTCTGGCACTGGACATAATTCAGAAATGATATCAACAGAGTCACGTCTTGATAAAGTGTCTGGAACTATGTTTAAATTTCCTTTTCGGTACTCAATATCAAAGACATAACCCTGCAATTTCAAGCTCCAACGAGCCAATCGACCAGAGAGGTCTTTCTGTTGCATTAACCATTTTAATGAAGCATGATCAGTTATGATCTTAAAGGCCTGACCCTCGACATACGCTCTAAATTTCTTTACTCCCAGTACGGCGGCTAGACACTCTTTCTCGCTAGTGGAGTAATTGCGCTGCGCAGAATTTAGTTTTTTGGACATGTACGCTATGGGATGCTCCATACCGTCCATGTCACACTGAAGCAGTACACAACCTATACCGTCGTTGCTAGCGTCGCACTGGAGAGTAAAGGGTTTAGTATAGTCGGGGTTTATGAGGACTGGGGCTGATATGAGAGCATTTTTGAGATTGATAAATGCTGTTTCAGCTTCCTGTGTCCATACGAATTTATTAGAATTTTTCTTCAACAAATCTGACATTGGAGAGGACATAGCAGAGAAATCGGATATGAAACGGCGATAATAACCCGCCATACCCAGGAAACGTCGAATCTGTTTGGACGTACGCGGCGTAGGAAATTCAGAAATGGCCTGAGTTTTATCAGGATCAATTTTTAACGTACCACCTCCCACGACATATCCCAAATATTTTACATCCGGCAAGAGAAACTTACTTTTTTCCACGTTTATCGTCAAGTTCGCACGTCTAAGACACTGGGAGATATCTTCTAACAGCTTCAGATGGGCCTCGAAGGTATCTGTAACTATTAGAAGATCATCCAAGTATACGAAGACGCACGACTTGAGATGTGGAGGAATTACTTGGTCCATCAATTTAGTCATTGTTTGCGGCGCATTGCACAGTCCGAAAGGCATTCTTACGAACTGATACAATGGCCGCCCCGGGACCGTAAAAGCAGTTTTCTCTCGGGAGTGTTTTTCAAGAGGTATCTGCCAAAAAGCGTCTTTCAGATCCAAACTGGAAATGAAATTACTCTGTGGCAGACGACTCAAAATTCCATCAATCTGTGGAAGGGGGTAAGCATCCTTTTTGGTGACTGTATTGACCTTTCGGCTATCCAAACAAAGACGATTCTTCCCGGGTTTGCGAATTAAAACCACTGGGCTCGACCATGGACTGTTTGAAACCTCTATGATACCCAGAGATAACATTCTATCCAGTTCTTCTCCCATCAGTCTCTCAATGGCGGGCGATATTGGGTAGTGTCGTTGCTTGATGGGAGCTGCAGTGCCCACATCAATAACATGTTCTAACAGATGTGTTCGACCCAGACCCATTTTCGAAAATGATGGTAGAAGTTGGATAGCGTTTTGTAAGCGTTCCTGGTTGTCCATAGACAAA
Organism: Diogma glabrata; assembly: GCA_963693315.1. Lineage (NCBI taxonomy): Eukaryota > Metazoa > Arthropoda > Insecta > Diptera > Cylindrotomidae > Diogma > Diogma glabrata. The sequence goes on from CAVNZG010000959.1 coordinate 81,119, forward strand.
TCTGAAATTACTGACTCTGTAGTCGAAAGTGTAGGTAAGCTAATTAATGGGTTAAACAAGCCAAAAGCATTAAAGAAATCTATACCTAAGTATAGATCTTGCGTTAAAGACGGGATAACGAAGACGTCCAGGGTTCTGACTTGGTTCATAAATGAAATCTTTGTTTTTACAAATCCCAGGATCTTCTGCCTTTGGCCATCGGCAGTACGAACTACTGCAGATGAATAAGTCAGGAGGTCTGGAGTTTGCACGATTTCTTTAGCAAAATCACCACCAATTACAGTCAAGGACGCTCCACTATCCAACAGTCCAGTATGTTGTTTACCCAATATTGACACGGTGGCATAAGATCTCACATCGTTGGCCAATTTCACAATGGAGGAAATGGTTTTGGATTTAAACAGATGTCGTTGTTGCCAATAAATACGAGAACGGAGCGCAGAGCGCGATGGAAGTTTCAAAGAGGATAATGAATCGACAAATATGGTTGCGCGTATTTTCAGGTATTCGTTCAATCGTTGTTGGAACGATTTGATTTTGGTCCATAATGGAGGCGGTTCAGTATGATCGGGTGTTCGTTTCAATAATTTCACATTAGTATCATGAGTGGGTACTAATGTAACCGAAGTAGTAATTAACGGGTGTTCTATCAGATTGGAAGTTGAGGTTCGGTTCGACCGTGTATCGGGTACAAATAGGTTAGTGGGAGTGGTAGATGACACAACCGAGGGATCAGGAGATAAATCGAATTTGGTCTCAGATGATTCTAAGACAGGTCCTGGGAGCGAGAAAAGGTGTTGGGATTCTGGCCCCCCCTTCGGTTTCCCCGACAATTTTCACAGTTAGGACATAATACATCGTCTTTTCCGCATCCCCAACAAAACAATCGCTGAGATTCACGACAATCGTGCCACCGATGACCAGGTCGTTTACAGTTCCAACAAATAGTTGAACTGGTTATTCGTTTCATATTAGGGGCAGGCTGTATTGCCGCAAGTTCGTTAGAGGTAATTGGTAATGATTCAGTTGGCAATTCGCTAATTTGAATTTGTGAGAATTCACTATCTAAATCCACCTCAGACACCGGTCTAGACGGTCGAATATTATAATCTCGCGATCTGGTTACTGACTCGGCCCATAACTTTTCGCGATCACGGCAGAGCTGGCGCAGATGTTCCAGTCCATAAATGGTAACATATAACAGCTCCCTTCTAATTTCTAATCGTAAGTTGTTGCGTATCAAGGATAACAACTCCGCGTCCGACATCGGTACTCGTAGCTTATCTGCCAGTCGATAAATCGCTTGTAAGAATTCGTCAAACAATTCCGTGGGCCGCTGTTTCCTGGCCCTCATCCGCTCCTTCACTTCTTCGTCCGTCTGCCGGTCCTGAAATTCAATTCGCAGAGCATGACACAAGTCAGTCCAAATAAGCTGTCGGTTCTGGCGAAAATATCTCCAGAACCAATCAGCTGCTCGATCTGTGAACAACAGGTACAGACAACGGGTGACAATAGTAAAATCGCTATTTAAACACATCTCGGTCAGCCGCTCTATTCTGAAGATGAACGCTTCAACATCTAGACCATCGGGTCTACCCGAGAACGTTACGTTCCAATTTCTAATTGTTGTAGAGTGCTGCTCGAGATGTGCTCTCATTCTAGTTGGAGCAAGAGCAGGAGGAGGCTCAGCAAACAATGGTGGTACTGGTACATTATTTCGCATATACGCATTCACTGGTGTATAATTTCCGGAATGAACCGTTTGATGACGCGGGGTGGTGGGTGATACTGCATTATGTGCTAGGGGTAACAACACTTCAGGTGCTGGAGCACGTGATTGCATCATTGAGTGATTAATTCTTGAAATTTCCCGATCGATGTGAGCATTTACCGCTTCCTGAAAACCTGGATCTTCCGCTGCAGCGGCACCATATATGGGAGATCTTTGAGCTATATTCCCTCGCACTTCATCGGCGAGTCGAGATGGTGGGAGACGGTTTGCCAAGGGAGTGGACGAGGGTTGAATTCCGGTACTGGAACGACGTTGCCAGCCTGCGGTAATAGAGCGGGTCACCGGTCGCGGTGGTGGTGGCACCATTGTATCATTAGTTTTCTCCCTCCCTCGAGGTAACCTCTGTAATTCTGCACGCTCACAAGCGGCTCGACAAATCGGGCAGGTGCTATTCTGCAACAACCAGTCGTTGAGGCAGATGTCATGAAAGAGGTGGTTACACCGAGTGAGGAGTTTTACGTCGGCCGGCACTATTTCGTGCTGACAAACAGCACAAGAGCTGGACCTGTCCAGAACGTCAATCTTATCAGCCGCTGACATTATGAAAACTCAAACCGCCGTACAGGACCAGACCAATAAAGACAAGTATAGGGAGAAAAATTGTTACACTAGCCAAGTGTTACTTATTGCAAACGTTGAAAACGAATAAACAATTTAATTATTACCAGACAAAAATACTTTATTACAATATTTTAGTACTTGAAATATATTAGAGAGTTGTATGGAAATTTCGTTATTCAAACCCTTAACCAGCTGTGCGATATCTGACCACTTCGTCCAATGTATGGATTAAGAAACTTGTAAAACGGGCTATCGCCGAGGGTAATCAAGAATGAAATATCTATTACTACTTACGTTGTTGATGTGTGAACAATCAGGAAAAATTTGTTTTTTTGTTTTTTTTTTTTTTTTTTTTTTTTTGCTTTAACGGGCAGCAGTTCAATCTGGTGAAACAAACGCGAAAATGAAGCCCAAAAAAAAAAACAGGTAAGTTATACTGTTATTAACGAGGTAAGTGGGGAACAAAAATTATGAAGCAAAATGCGTGAAAATTAATATCCTACACTATTGTCGGCGGGGGATTAAACAAAAATTTCCGAATCGATTTCGGGCGGCTCAGAAATTCCCCGAATCGAAAATCAAAAAGGGAAAACAAAAAAAAAGTGCGGCAAGCCTACCGGTTCGACAAGCAAATGTGTTTCAAAATTTAACAAAAATACAAAAAAAACTTAGCCTATCATGCCTTAAACGAAAATATACAAACAAGATTAAATCTAACAATCTATACCTAATATTAATCGAATTGTAGTCTTCTATCCAGGTTAGCTTTAAATTGGTGAATAAAATTTTTGGTTTTCCGTTATAATTTTCTTATTCTTGATGCTTATTTATTTGAGTTGAATACTCTTCGTTTTCCTTATTTGATATATTATTAATTCCTATATTTGGTTTAAATACGTATTCTTGATGTATAATCTATTTGTTTAATATTTATTTTTTTGTGCTGGCATCTAAAATATATTGAAAAAAAAAATTTAGTTCCCAATATTATCAGCTGTTTTGCCGTCTTATGTATTTATTAACTATTTAATTAATAAACACTTATTGATTTCTTTATTAAATATTTATTTATTTATTATTATATTTATTTATTGGTTATTCTATTTATTTATTTATTATTATATTTATTTATTTGCTATTTACACAATAATAAATATTTATTTTCCTTTTTTTTTGTTATTTATTTATTTGTGGACGGAGGACAGACGGACCAATCCTGGGGGAAGTTCACCACACATGGGGCTGGAAGGGGTGATCGCCGGTCTTTCATCATTTGTTGTTGTTTTAAGATGTTTTTGTTTGTTTGGGACCAAAGAAAAGTAAAATTATGCTACGTTAAAGGATGGGAAATCAGAAAGGAGAAGGGAAGAAGAGCGGAGGTAAAAGGATGGGAAAAGGTAGGGTGGGAAAGGAATAAGAAGGGGTATGTGCTGATGGGATCTCACCCAGCTGACAAGTGCTGACGGGATGGCCAGAAGATAAATCCTCTGGACCACCATTCGATCATCAACACCTGCCAACTGCGATCCACACCACCAACACATACGGGCGAGGTGCTATGATCTGAGTTAATCCAATTAACTCGCGACATGAAGGCTGGGCGAACATCTTCCCTCAGCAGTTGATATCGAACTGCTTTAGAAGATGTTCCCCAGTATCATTCGCGAGAACCGGACAACTCAGACCATAGGGTGCTAACGCTCCAGGGAGGGGACTCTAACGTTATGGAGCAGTTAGCCCAGCTGAGAATCTCACTGTCACAGCGAACCCAGAGCATGGCCAGATGACCAGGATGGATGTGATAGGCGTATACGCCATTTCACAAATATCTAATCCTGGCACCCGGTCACCCCCGGCATTCCCCGTGCCAGTAAGAAACCCAGCCGTTACTAGGGTCCGTGGGTTTGTAAAGCCCATTGAGAATGATTCCGAAGAACCATTCTCACCCTTGCGTTATCAAAATACAAAAAGGAGAGTTGTAGCTGGAGGCGTGGGGACGCAAAACCCCATCGAAGGAAAGTCTGAGGAATCTCAGACTTCCTTCGCTCCTGCGCGTGTGAAGCAGGGAACTGCTTCCACGCCGCCAGAGTCTCTTACTATTGTTGGGTGCAACTTGAAAATTAACATGAAAAAAAATTTTCAAAAAAAAATTTTTCAAATTTTGTGTAAACATGGAGGGACTCCTCCAGGGTCCTACATCACTGTAGAAACCCTTAGAGGAGCCCCACGTTGGGCGCCAATTTGTAATGAAGCGCTTTCTCAGTGGCGAACCAATGAGAGTGGCATAGCAGGAAGCGTACCTTGAGTAGTTTAAAGCCATCACGACTAAGACTCAGCCATCGCGGGTTTGATAGAGTAATACCTGCTACTTCAGCACAAATACAGAAATGTACGCTATTTACGAAAATCTGCAGAAATGGAAAGAAATACAAGTGGAAAAATGGAGACTCTGGCGACGCCATGGGCGAAAGATCCACGATCACCACGCCCAACCCCTACAATCACTCTCAGACGCCCACACACTCACACGTCACACATTCACCCACACATTCGACGACTAGCATGTCCCGATTCAATCTCTGACACGCCCTTTTACACCCATTCACACCCCCCACCTTAATTAAAAAAAAATAAAAAAAAAACAAACTGAGTGTACTCACCCCACGATTAATTCCTGACCTCCTATTCCGATTCCATCAGCCTTCCATTGGTACGCTGGTCACGTTGGAGAATTTCGATGGATAAAGCGTTGATTAGAAACGTTATCTGATAATATTGTTGAAGAAAAATGATGAGTAGAAACGATCAATAAACTAGTAATCATCAGCGGTAAGTAATGTTGTTGAATAAAACGTTAATTAGAAACGTTAAATGATAACATTGTTGAATAAATATGATGAGTAGAAACGTTCAATAAACTAGCAATCATCAGCGGTAAGTAATTTTGTTGAATGAAACGTTAATTAGAAACGTTAAATGATAATATTGTTGAATAAAAAAAATGATGAGTAGAAACGTTCAATAAACTAGCAATCATCAGCGGTAAGTAATTTTGTTGAATGAAACGTTAATTAGAAACGTTAAATGATAATATTGTTGAATAAATATGATGAGTAGAAACGTTCAATAAACTAGTAATCATCAGCGGTAAGTAATTTTGTTGAATGAAACGTTAATTAGAAACGTTAAATGATAATATTGTTGAATAAAAAAAAATGATGAGTAGAAACGTTCAATAAACTAGCAATCATCAGCGGTAAGTAATTTTGTTGAATGAAACGTTAATTAGAAACGTTAAATGATAATATTGTTGAATAAATATGATGAGTAGAAACGTTCAATAAACTAGCAATCATCAGCGGTAAGTAATGTTGTTCTTATAAACAATGAATAAATGGTTGTGTAGAAATGTTGAATAAATTTGCAATCATTAAACAATTTTATTGAATAAACGTTACGTAGAAACGTTAATTGATATCGTTGTTGCAGTGAATGACCCGTAGGAACATTCCATAAACTGGCAGTCAGCAGCGTTATATAATGTTGTTCTTATAAACAATGAATAAATGGTTGTGTAGAAATGTTAAATAAACTGGCAATCAGCAAACAATTCTATTAAATAAAACGTGACGTAGAAACGTTAATGGATGACGTTGTTGCAGCAAATGACAAGTAGAACCATTCCGTAAACTTGCAAGCATCAGCGTTGAAGGATTTTGTTGAATAAAACGTTGAACACAATGATAACGTTGTGAGAAAAAAAAAAAATGGTACATAGAAACGTTAAATAAACTTGCAATCAATTAAGCCGAATGCGTTGAAATGTAGTTGTGGCAGGATGCGTTGAAATCAAAAATAAGTGTACCAACACTAGCCAAACTATTTATTGAAATCGAACGGTGACAATTTGTATCAATGATGGGAACGCAATACGGCAAAACATAATTGTTGACGTATGCGTTGAAATCCAAAACTTGTAGTAAATGGCACCAACACCAGTTAAACTATTCGTTGCAGTATATCTGTAATAATTTTGTATCAATGATAGTGAAGCAATACGGCAAAAAAGAATAATTGTTGACGTATGCGTTGAAATCCAAACAATGTGACAAATTGTACCAACACTAGTTAAACTATACGTGCAGGATAACTGTAATAATTTTGTAACAATGATAAGGAAGCAATACGGCAAAAGTAATGGTTGACGTATGCGTTGAAATCCCAAAGGTAATCAATTGTATCCACACCCGTTAAATTATTCGTTGAAGTATAACTGTAACCAAGTTGTAACAATGATAATGAAGCGATACGGCAGTAATTAAATGAAACTTTTGTATTATTGGTGTGTCGAAACAGGTATAATAGACGATAGCAACAGCCAAAAACCTGATGCCAATGCTGAGTTGCACTAACCTACAGTAGTAACCGCCAAAATATTGATACGGCGGATGATGATATTGTGGCCTCATCGTTGAAGGACGTCATATTCCGGCCTTTTTTATAATTTGGATCTTGCATCATATTATTAATTTATTCACATCAACATCCAACTTCAAAATAGTACTGCCATTTAAATTTGGTAAATTTCAGAATCACAAATAAAAATAAACCATTTTTTTTATGTTATCATAACACAAGTTATCAAATTCCACGACGTTCAATAGAAAATAAAATACAGCATACGTTCATTTAGCATAATAACTGTAATCATATTTTGTTACAATTCGATTGTCTATTTAAACAAATACACAACTAATAAATAAGATACATCTTTCTTTTACATAATATAGTAGTTCGAATTTATAATATTTATCGTACCTTCTTAAATCTTCGGCAGTCGAAATAATTTAAGTTTTACAAAAAAATAGGACTCATTCAACTGAGTTAAAAACTTTTAATTAGTACAAACAATTGTTCTACTTAAATTTTAAGAGAAATACGTGGATACAAAATATATTCCACAAAAAAATATATATTTTAATAGTTAGTCACAATAATTCCATTTAATTATCACTAAAACATTTATGTCAAAAATAATTAACATTAGGATGATAGCGCGCGTACAGTTTTCGTTACGTCACAAAACATATCAATTTGTTTTAACTTGCACATATAAATTTTTGACTAAATTGGACTAACTCAGTGATACTAAATACAAACAAATTCAACTAATGGAAATATTGGCACTCACCAAATTTAATATTGATTATAATATTTTGTACTACGTAGATTTAATGCAATTTTTTTGCTTGTTGATTTTACGGCACATTATTATAGTGGGCACAACACAAACATATAAAGATTTTTTTTTGCGTTAACAATTTTACAAATTCATTAATTTTTTTTTTTTTTGTATGATTCAGAACGGCACACAACATATAAAATTTTTTTTTGTTTTGAATTTAAACTCACAAATAACTTGCACTATGATTTTTGAAAGTCAACCGGACGGAATGACTATGTGACCATAACCATCACCACGCAAATGTAATAAACTAAGCGATTTTAATAATTGACAGAGCCGTATTATATAGCCAAAAATTTTTGTCTCGAAAAAACTCGAATACGGTGTTTTGGAAATTAATTTCCATCAAGTTTTCAATTGTTGGGAATTTTTCAAAATTACACAAAACCGTTCGTTATTTGATACTATTGCACAACGACAAGGTTGTAACACAAAATATTTCCGACACATCAACAACATTCACCATTGAATTCAAAATGAATCAAATGCAAAACTATAATCCAGAATCACATTATAGTGAAACGGAAAAATCATTTTGAAAGAAAATCAGACAATAGAATGTTTAACAAAAACGAGATATTAAATCGTTGAATGTTGATGACTGGAAAAATACGCACAGCCGACTTAGGGTTCAAAAAAAAAGTTAGTTGTTTAATTACGGTTGATGTTTAGAGAATTCAAACTTTAATAGTATATTGAATGTAACCATAGCGCACGTCATTTTTAGGGTGTTGTAAAATAAAAATATGGATGATCTTTAAAGATAATTATTAATTAATTAAAACCAACCAATCTTATATTAGATTAATTAACATATCAAACCAGCGTAATCAGTGCAAAAATCTTTTGGTTTTCTCACATATGGTCGGTCCAACTATTGAAAATTTAAATGGGGTCTAGGAAAAATAAGGAACTACGGGTTACGGGGACTATAAAAATACGGCTATTGAAGGTGAATGGATGGGAAACTATTACGCGCGGTACAGGTGAATAAAAAAAAAATGAAAACCAATAAATCTGAGACTATAATATACTGGGTTCAGACATTAGCCCAGACTATCCATTACAATGGTTATATCAGTATTAATAGTGAAAAAATGTATATATACGTCGGTTAGGAAGACAATTATTGACCTCGTACATTATATCCTTCGGCGTTATGCGTCTAATAATATAAATGTGGTTATACAATAATACCTAGCTATATAATGTACTATAACTTTTCTAATTCCTTCACTAACACATAAATGTAAATTTTTAGATCAAGAAGCATTCTATAAAGGATGATTTGATTTAAAACCGGAACACATCAGCTTAGTATTTACAAAACAGCAGTTTGGACAAAAATTATTATTTGAATATTATTTAAGCAAACTACAAACGTAAAGAGGAAACAGAAAGCGTAAGTAAATTACATGTATGTATTTTTTTGTGCAATTTATTTTCATATATATTCATGTATATACATTTATTTCAATTTTAGAATTTATCGAATACCTTCCAAACTTTATCGATTGCTTACATATATCTCAGCTCAAAAGATATGTATTCAATATGCAACACGTTTATAAAACATGTACCACATATCCTAAAGAGCCATATAAAACAAAAGGAAGCCTCTATAAATGTAGGAGATGTGTTGAAAAATAACATGAAATTAATTCAGGTAAATTCTTATTTTATTTAAAAAAAAAGCATTGTTTCTTACTGTTCTATTTCCTCGTAATATTAAAACTTCAAATACAAAATATGTTTTCTTTACTCACAGGTCCATACAATCTACAGTTACTAAATATGCTATCAAGTTTGGTACTACTCTCTGTAAAAAAACAAATCATCAGGTGGAGATGTAAAATATGGGAAAGCCAGTATAAAGGATAGTCAACCATGGTTTGTGAAAATTATATCACTGACATCCACATAGAAACCCATGATCTCAATATGTAATGCATCAACACTTAAAATTTCAACCACTTTTAGTCATCTGACTATCAGGCAGAAATGGAAATTGAAAGAATTGATATTATTAGTTGACAACCACAAGTACTTATGAGGTACTTTGTTGGAGGCACTTAAGAAATTATTTTAGATTTATCATGTTTTGAAACTCGAGTACCCAAGTCCTTGTTTGAATCTTTGGCCATTCATTCAATCCTATTTTAACAACATCCAGACTCCAAACGACACCAAAGTTCCTTGTGTAAATACCTTTATTGCGGATTTAAATAATAGGTAAGCAAATTAAAATTACTAGTCTAATATATATATTATTGATTTCGAATATTTGTTTTATATATAACTAACATATATTTTAAAACTAATTATATTCTGTTACAGACAACAACGCATCAGTCAAGAAGATAAAGAATAAAAATAAATTGTTATAAGTTGTGTTTTGTTGTACACAACTGTTTTTAAATTTCATATTATTTTTTTATTTTCTATTACAATATTACATTTTACATTATGAAATTTAAGTTTTTCTAATTTATAAATATTAATTTTGAAATATCTTAAAATAAACCAAATAAAATTAAAACTATTGTTTTTCAATCATTAAACCCTTATCTATTTATAAATATATATAAATATTCTGAATATTTTACGGACGAACTGTGAATTTTACAATTATATTTCTTAAATTGTACCGGACATTTTGTAAAATTTACAGATGATTCTGATTATTTTACGTGCTATAATTGTAAACTTAGCAGCAATATTTATTATTTTTGGCTGGCAGTTTAGTAAATTTTACAATTAATTCTGAACATTTTACATACCAGATTTGTAAGATTGGCATTTATATTTGAAAAATCTACATAATCGTCTTGTAAATTTTTCGAATAAAATTTGTTTATTTAACTATTGCGGGTCGTAAATTTTACATCAAAATCGTAATTTTTACAAAAGGTTTTGTAAATCTTTTTACAAAACCCAATTTCTTTTTACGTATATTTGGGAACTCGAGAATCTTGTAAAAACAACGTTTTTAAATTTGTTTGATTTACGAATCGAAGCGTTGGCTGGGATCCTACAATATTTTACGTAAAACTAACTCTTAATTTTTGTTAATATCTCCGATTATTTTTTTCAGTGAAGTTTGTCAAAAAAATGTTGTCAAGTGTGTCAAAAAATTTTATTTATTTTTTACCCATTTTTTTGGAAAAAAATAAGATTGTTTGTTTGAAATGAAATTTTATTATTATTATTGAGAATTATGGCATAATAAGTTTGTCAAAAAATGTTGTCAAGTGTGTTAAAACTCAAAAGAAAGGTTTTTTATTTATTTTTTACCCAATTTTTTTAGAAAAAAATAAAATTAATAGTTTGTATGACATGATATTTTATTAATATTATAGAGCAGTGGTTCCCAAACTATTTTGGTCGCGGAACCCCTAAATTTGTTGCCAATGATCGCGGAACCCTGAATATTTTTTAAACAACGAATTTTCAAAATTTAATATCTGATATTAAGTGAATCAAGTTTATTTTTGTATTTCAGGTTTTATAAATCAGATAAACTTAAATGCATCATAGAAATAATTAATCAAAATAATAATAAAATAATAAACGCCTTATTCTTGTTAAATTGAGTTTTATTTCACTAAATATGTATTTCGAAAGCTATGCTTTCATCGACAGTAGTATCTAAAAAACCCAGTTTTTTAGATACTACTGTCGATGAAAGCATAGCTTTCGAAATACGTATTTAGTGAAATAAAACTCAATTTAACAAGAATAAGGCGTTTATTATTTTATTATTATTTAAATATCTTGTTACAGTTTATAACTTTTATATAGGGATTTTAATATTCTTTGATTCCATGATTTTTTAAAAATTGGGCGTTATGTTTGATAGCTGAACTCGCATATCTGGGGCAGCATAAAGTTTTTACGATGGTTTTTGTCGAAACATATCTTGAAAACCCAGCTTCGCACAAATAAGTGGTCGCAAACGGCAATAGAATTCAAATAGTCTGTTTTGATAAATTTGGAGATTCATTAAATACTTCTGACCAGAAAATTGTTAATGAAACTGTTCTAAATTTGTTTTCTAATTGTGTATCCGAACTCAATGCAATCAATTTTTCATAAGCCATAAAGCAGCAACCGTCGATAGATTTTTTATAAATTCCATTACCAGATTTCAAATTTCAAATGGAGCACAGTTCTCTATTTCCATGGATGGCATTTCACGCCAACTAAGTGTGAAAAAAAAATTTTGGTTTTTCAAACTTTGGAAATAGGTAGTACTTTATGAGAAAACAAGTATCAAATTTTTTCAGATTTTTTGACTCACACCATGGCCGTCATTGGCGCTTATAAAATTCGATTTTTTTAGCTCGATCACAAACTTGTGAATTTTCTAGGAAAATGGGTGCGACTGAAAAAACATGATTTTTTTAGAATTTTGACCATATAGATTACGATAAAAATATTTTCAAAATTTTTTGGTGTAGTTTTCGCCCTTATTTTAAGGGTTAAAATTTTAAAACCGAGATTTCGAGAAATATGTCACGATTTTTTTACAATTTGTTTTTTAATTTTTTCTTTGTTTTATTTCCTTACGGTTAATTTTTGTTTTGTGATGGGCATCGACCAGGAACTGCCCCAAAAAGACCCATAGTTGAAAAATGTGGTTTTGGCGTATTTTATCATTCTGTGATATAATAAACGATAAAAAATAGTATATTCTTAGATTGTTCGGGTTGCTGATTACGAATCTAAAGTTAAATTTTTAAAAAACAAAATGGTGGATCAAATATGGTGGCCAATTTTTCTAAAATCGTCCAATTTTGAAATTTCAAAAATAACGTCGTGTTTTTTTTTTTTTATTATTAGGATCGCTGGTAAAACCATTACAGATCCGTTCTATATTTATTTGATTACAAAATTAGTGTACAGTATGTATTGTTACTTTTTTATTTATGTAAGCCCAAGCAAAACAATCAGGAAGCAGAGAGCAGCTATTGATTTTCTTTTAAATTAATCTACAATGTATACAAGTGGTAGTATGTGGCTTAAAGTATCTGTTTACATTAAATATTAATATTACATTTTTTAAGGAACATAAAGATTTCATTGCAAAATGCAAATTGTTGACAAGCAATTATATCTCTGATACAGCAACCAAAGGTGGGCGAGATGGAGAAGTGGATAAGTCAACAACATCTCTTACAAGGAAGTTAAGCAACACTGGGAAGGGTTCCAACTTAAACGGGTGACCGCTTGGGAACTTCATCAGAAAAATATGGAAATATGATTGTAGCACATTGAAGCAGGAATATCTCGCCCACGGTATGCCAGTATACCTTATCCAGCAGCCCTGGAAACTGGCTAGGATTCGATGGCCCAATCACCCGTTAATCCGAAAGGTGAATCCGAAATTCAAATGATTAAAGAAACGTACACTAGAAAGAAACAAAACCAATCAAACCGGAATAATCAAATATCGACCCTTAGCTATCGTACCCGGACACGAGTAGGAAACTGGAATGTCAGAACTCTGATAGAAACATCGCGGTTAGCACAAGTTGAGAAAGTAATGAAAGAATATAACATCGAGATACTAGGACTCAGTGAAGTAAGATGGAAAAACAGCGGAGAGCTAACAACAAGCGAAGGAAATTACATGATGTTCTCTGGTAAATCCAACACACACGAACAAGGCGTAGCAATATTAACAACACCAAACGCAAAGAAAGCACTTCTCGAATGGAAACCAATCAGTAGCAGAATAATAACAGCAAGATTCCAATCGAAAATTAGAAATACAACGATCATACAGTGCTATGCACCTACCGAAGAAGCTGATGATGCGACAAAAGATGAATTCTACGAACAGCTCCAAGCAACACTGGCTAGTGCACACCGAAATGACATCAAAATTATACAAGGTGATTTCAATGCCAAAATTGGAACCGACAACACCGGAATGGAATCAGTCATGGGCAATAATGCACTAGAATCAACACGTAACAATAATGGAGATAGGCTCATCGATTGTTGTGTCACAAATCAACTATTCATAGGAGGCAGCAAGTTCCCACACAAGAACATACATAAATACACTTGGACATCACCAAATGGAAGAACCAAGAATCAAATTGATCACGTACTGGTGAATAAGAAGTTTCTATCCTCACTACAAGACGTCAGAGCAAAGCGAGGAGCAGACATACACAGCGACCATCAACTGGTAATTGCAACATTTAAAATTAAACCAGCCGCTGTAAAACACAACAAGTCATGTCAGAGGAAATTTAACATCAACAGATTGAGCGACAAAAATACAAATAACATCTTCAAAGAATCGCTCCAGCTCAATCTACCAAACAACGAAACCACCAGTATTGATGAAAAATGGGAACAAGTTAAAGAAGCTTACGTCAAAACTGCTACAGATGTGCTTGGATACCAAGACAAATCACGGAAACCATGGATTAGCGATGATACCTGGAAGAAAATTGAAGAGCGTCGTCAGCTCAAGTTGCAATTGTGTCACCAGAACACAACCGAGATCCGCAGCAAATATGAAAGTACAGCAAAACAAGTTAAAAAGATGGCAAGGAATGATCGCAGAAGATATACAGAAAGCATTCTCAAGACTGCAGAAACAGCAGCAGCTAATAGAAATATGCGCACACTACACAAATGCGTGAGAAAGGTCACCAACAAATATACAAACACTCCACCAATAAAGGATGAATCTGGTCAAACCCTCACAACACATGAACAGCAGCTAAATAGATGGAAAGAGTACTTCGAAGACAACTGCCACCAACATGAAAATAACTTGCAGTCTCCGGATGACAACTATAACGAAACTATCAGCACCCATCCACCAACGGAACGGGAAGTTAGAGATGCCATACAGAAACTCAAGAATAACAAATCTGCTGGTATAGATTAGAGCAGAATTACTCAAAGCAGATGTAAACACAACAGCAGAAGCTCTAACACCACTATTAGCTGATGTATGGAACGAAGGAAAAATACCAACCAAATGGAAAGAAGGTTTAACCATAACAATCCCAAAGAAAGGTGATCTAAGAGAATGCAAAAATTGGAGAGGTATATCTCTGCTCAACACAATAATGAAAATACTAGCTATGATCATTCTCGAAAGAATATCCCCATCAATTAACATGAAACTAAGAAACGAGCAAGCCGGCTTTAGGCCAGGAAGAAGCTGTACCGATCATATCAACACAATCCGTATCATCATAGAGCAATCAAACGAATGGAATTCACCATTGTATCTCCTCTTCGTGGACTTCGAACGCGCCTTCGACTCAATTAACAGAAGCGCGATATGGAAGACACTTTGTGAAATGGGCGTCCCGAAGAAAATAGTTGATCTAATCAAAGAAATGTATCGGGATGCTGGCAACAGAATACAATACAAAGGACAGCAAAGTGATAAATACTACAACCACCGAGGAGTGAGACAAGGCTGTGTACTATCCCCGCTACTATTCCTGATAGTACTAGATAGTATCATGAGAAAGCTCGATGATGCAAGTCCAAATGGAATCCAATGGAACACAACAAGCCGGCTCAATGATCTAGACTACGCAGATGACATCTGTCTACTTACACACACACATACGGACATGCAGCAGAAAATACATAAGCTATCAGCCCTTGCACATGAAGTAGGTCTCAACATTAATATCAGGAAAACAAAGTCTATGAGATTGAACACCAAAACGATAACACCAATTACCATCAACAATACACAAGTGGATGAAGTCGACAAATTTGTGTACCTTGGTTGTACTGTAGCAAAAACAGGCGGGACTGAAGAAGATATCAGTCAGCGTATTAACAAAGCTAGAAATACGTTCAATATGCTTCACAAGATCTGGAATGCATCCGTCCTGTCAAGAAAGACAAAGCTACGAATGTTCAATGCATGTGTCAAGTCAGTACTGCTATATGGGTGTGAAACGTGGAAACACACAAAGAAGATCACAAATCAACTACAGGTGTTTGTGAACAAATGCCTGAGAAGACTGATAAAATGCTTCTGGCCGAAAATCATCAGTAACCAGGAACTTCTACGACAGACAGAGCAGTTAGACATTGAGTCCGAGATAAAACAAAGGAAATGGAGATGGATAGGACATACACTGAGGAAACCAGCTAAAGATATAACAAGGATGTCCCTAGAGTGGAATCCACAAGGTAAAAGGAGAGTTGGAAGACCACCCATGACGTGGAAGAAAACGGTGCTAGCTGAAGCAAAACAAATCGGCAAGACATGGGGTGAACTGAAAGCGATTGCCCCGATCAGAGTCAGATGGTCCAGCCTAGTAGACGCCCTATGCTCCTAAATGGAGATAAAGGAAAAAAAAAAAAAAAAAAAAAAAAAAAAAAAAAAAAAAACAGCAACCAAAGAGATGTTTGTGTTTGGAGTCTTTGTAAAATTTAGCTCTTTCCTCGTGTAAAAGTACACATATATAACATCGTGTTCTACATAAAATTTTAAATTGAAAGTATATGTGATAGTTTTTGCTTAAGATTTACCGATATCAAGATTATCTCACAGAATAAGAAAATATGTACGCTTAAACCACGTGACTTCTTGATAGCTTTCAAACTCTTCCATTGAATCCATGAGAGGACCTTTGTTACAAAAATGTAAAACTTTAAAATTATTTTCGAAACTTGTATATGTATGATTTTCGTCGATTAGATGTTGAGCAAAAATAGATTTTATATTAAGAATGTTTTTTCTTTTAGGTAAATGTTCCGAAAATCTTTTTATAAATTTTCTACCTGTTTGGCCAATATAAAATTTATCACAGGAATCACAATTTATTTGATATATGCCAGAGCATTCTTCTAATTTAGGTTTTTCTTTGAATTTGAAATTTTTATACAGATTGTTATTTGTTTTGAAAGAAATTTTAAATTTGTATTTTTTAAATTGATTAGTTATTATGTTGGGAAGTGAATTTGTGTAATTTATAGAAATATATTTTAAATCTGTATTAGTGTTCAAATTGTTTATAGATCTATGATTGTTTATTCTTTTTGAATTTCGATTTAATATTTTATCAATAATATCTGGGTTAAATCCGTTTTTAATGGCTATAAATTTAATTGTATTTAATTCATTCTGGAAATTTAAATGATTCATTGGAATAGTAAGTAATCTATTTACAAATGAATTATAAGCTGACATTTTTTGAGAATATGGATGGTGCGAGCTAGAGTTAATTGTAATATCAGTTGTAGTAGGTTTTCTATAAATTTTAAACTCAAAATTGTTATTATTTTTTGATATGGTTAAATCTAAAAAATTTAACATGTTGTTGTTATGTAATGTACTAATTATCGATATGATCGATCAGTTGATCGATATATTCATGTTGAGTTCTATTGTAATATGATTAAGCACATTATAATAAAGGAGTTCATCAAGTAATCATCTCAGTATTTTATTAAAACCAATATTACAACTTAGTACATATCAATGGCGACGAGGATGGGATTGGAAAACACACAACAATTTGTATAAAGGTAAAACATTTATGTTTAGTGAAAATTAAGAAAATTAGTTTAAAGTTGGTGTTGTGCGTAATTATAAAAATAACATCAATAATTAATAAAAAAAACATTAATAAATAACATTAATAATTCTCGTTAACAAAATATCTGTTGAACAGAAAATAAATAAGAAAACGCAAAAAAAAACTGTAACTCAATTAAACATATATTACTTGATGAATCGTAAAACAATACCGGTAAAGTCTAATTTCAATCGTCAGCTGTATATATTTTTTTTATTACAAATGATGATTTGGATTTGTGCAAATAAAGTTTAAGAAATGGGTTATAAATATGAGTAACTCGTTGGTCTACCATTGTGTGGTTAAATAATTCATATAGTTTATATATAAACAACTATTGTAATTAATTTTTTTTGGTTGTTAACAACATATAATAAACGATTTAGTGCTCAATAAAAATTTAAAGAGTTTATCGACAAATTTAAGAAATTGGGGCAAGACAGAAACAGTTTTAAGGCATTGGTCTACAGAGGGGTTGACAACATGATTGGGTCAATCGAACCGTTTACACCTGGTGGGGATTTTGAACGCTATATTATGCGGATGGAGGAATTTTTTAAATGTAATGATGTTGTAGAGGCAAAAAAAGTTTCTTTGTTTATAACATTCGTAGGTCCGGAGACATTTGAAATTTTATGTCGGTTAATCCATCCTGAGTCACCAGTTAAAAAAGAATATAATAGTTTAGTGAAAATATTGAAAGAACATTTTCAACCATCGTATATTGAAATTGCGGAAAGTTTCAAATTTTACAAAAGAGATCAGAAACATAATGAAACAGTAAGTGAATATATGGTAGAACTAAAAACATTAGCAGCAACGTGTAACTTTGATAAATTTTTGGAGCGTGCACTTAGAGATAAATTTGTACTAGGTCTAGCTGAGACCAAGATTCAAACAGCTTTGCTTTCGGAAAAGGATTTGACATTTAAGAAAGCCTGTGAACTGGCATTAAGCATTGAAATGACAGCAAAGGAACAACATAATATTAAAACGGAACCACGTTCAGGAATCAACCGTGTTCATCTGGACAACAGACAGAGTCGGTCAGTAGAAAGAAGTAACGAAAGGAGAGCGTTTACAAATTATCGATCACCAAATAGACGGTCACCATCATTTAGAGACCGCAGCACAGAAAAAACAAAAATTATTTATGGATGTGGAAAATGTGCTGGTAGTCATCCAATAAACCAGTGCGTGGCTCGCAATTGGGAGTGCTACAATTGTGGGCAAATGGGTCATTCTCAAAGAGCATGCAGGAATAGAAGAATTCAAGGGCAGTTCAACAGTAATAATAGGAAAGTAGAAAATAATTTTGATACTGTAAATAATTTTGAAAATTTTATTAATCTTAATAACTTAAAAATTTATAACTTAGTACCCCGATATCAAATGGAACCTCCATTGATTGTAAATGTGTTAGTTGAAAGTATATCTGTTGAAATGGAAATTGATAATGGGGCATGTTTTTCCGTGATCAGTAGAATATTTTACAATACACATTTTTATAATTTAGAGTTAAAACAAAAAGTATCTAATAATCGTATATTTGTAATTTCAGGCGGTAAAGTAGATGTTTGCGGATATGTTGACGTTACAGTTGTGTGGAAGGGACATCAGTATAAATTTTTTTTGTCCGTTCTGGATACCAAAGTTGATTTTTTGCCTATTATGGGAAGAGATTGGATGGCAACTCTGTTTCCAGGTTGGAAGTCTTATTTTTTGAATTTATCAGCACCAAAGCAATTAAATGAATCAGTTGAAGTAATCAACTCTCTAGAACTGGAAACTAGTTTTACACCGAGGATTGAACAGGTGAAATTGTCCGTAATTAAAGATTTATGTTTATTCGCCCCAAAAGTATTTGATGCCGAAAATAACGATCCTATTTCACAGTTTAAGGCAGATATTGTATTAAAAGAAGATGCTCGTCCTATTTTTCATCGGGCATATACGGTACCGTTTGGCGTAAAAGAAAAAGTAGAAAAAGAGTTAGATCGTCTTGTTGGGAAAAATGTCTTACGTCCTATTAGATATAGCGAATGGGCATCACCTATTGTAATCGTTCCGAAATCAAATGGAGAGATCCGAATATGTGGTGATTTTAAAGTCACAATAAATAAATATGTTAATATGGAACATTATCCGTTGCCAATAATGGAGGATGTATTCGCAAATTTGGCAGGGTTTTCTTGTTTTTGCGTATTGGATTTGACGGGTGCATATCAGCAACTTGCTCTTAGTGAACGTTCAAAATCACTAGTTACTATTAATACACATAAAGGCTTATTCCAATATCAAAGACTGCCATTTGGGGTTTCATCAGCTCCTTCTATGTTTCAGTGTGTAGTTGATCAAGTGTTAGGTAATATTGCGGGCGTCAGTTCTTATTTGGATGATACATTAATTGGGGGAAAAGATGAGAAAGATGTTAAAGAAAAATTAAAGCAAGCGTTGTTAAGGTTTAATGAACAAAACATAAAAATTAATGTGAACAAATGTAAATTTTTTCAGTCTTCCGTAGAGTATTTGGGGCACATTATTTCAAAAGATGGAATCAAGCCTAACCCCAAAAAAATAGCAGCCATAATACAAGCAAGACCACCTACAAATGTAGCTGAGCTACAATCATTTTTGGGTCTAATCAATTTTTATGGCAAATTTCTTCCAAACTTATCAACGGTATTACATCCTTTATATGCGTTATTACGTAAAGACCAAAATTTTATATGGTCTGATAAATGTGAGGAAAGTTTTATAGAATGCAAAAAGTTATTGTCAAGTGATAGTGTACTTGTCTTTTATGATTCAAAATACCCATTGGTAGTATGCTGCGATGCAAGTCCATACGGGGTTGGTGCCGTTTTGGCTCACATAATAAATAACGAAGAAAGACCGATATTATTCGCGTCTAGCACATTAAGTCCGGCTGAGAAAAACTACAGCCAATTGCATAGGGAAGCATTAGCGGTAGTTTTCGCTGTAAAAAAGTTTTATAAATACTTATATGGCAACCGGTTTGTAATTTTCAGTGATCATAAGCCGCTGCAAGAAATTTTTAATAATAAAAAATGTCTTTCTTCAGTGGCAGCTCAAAGAATTCATCGTTGGGCATTATATTTATCCTCATTTGATTATGTAATTAAATATCGTAGAAGTTCACTTATAGGGAACGCCGATGGATTGTCAAGATTACCCTTAGAAGGGGATACTGGGTGGCATGAACCAGAGCTAGAAACTTTTAATTTACCGGCAATAAACTCATTTAATATAACAAATGAGACACCGTTAACTCAGAAAGAGATAGGCAAGGAAACACAAGCCGATAATGAATTGAAAACACTATATTTAATGTTAATGGATGGTTGGCCCACAGATATTCCTAGATGTTTTAAAAAATATTTTAATCTAAACCACTCTTTGTCTTGTAAGAATGATTGCATATACTACGGCGATAGAATAGTAATTCCAGTATCAGTTCAAAGAAAAGTCTTAAAATTATTGCACGATTCTCATACTGGAATAGTTCGAATGAAAATTTTGGCTAGGGAAAATGTCTGGTGGAGTGGTATCGATAGGGATATAGAGGACTATGTAAAAGCCTGTGTATCATGTTCAATACATCAAAAACATAATAGAGATTGCAAAAATTTTCAGTGGCCAATTACTTTATATCCATTTGAACGTATTCATTTGGATTTGTTTCATTACGGAAAATATGACTTTCTGATTTCATGCGATAGTTTTAGCAAATGGATTGATATTTACTTAATTAATGGGTATTCGGCTGAAACGGTTATTTCAAAATTAAGAATACAATTTGGAATTTTTGGGCTTCCAACAGAAATCTGTACGGACAATGGCCCACCTTTTCAATCTAAGGAGTTTTCAGATTTTTGTTTTTATAATAGTATTAAATTATCGCATAGTCCAGCATATCATCCGCAAAGTAATGGTTTGGCAGAACGGGCGGTGGAAACTGCAAAAACATATTTAAATAAATCATCCAGTGAAAGGCAGAGAATCAACGATTTATTAACAAATTTTTTGTTTGATTACAGGTCAACTCCATCAACTGTGACGGGAGCATCTCCTGCAGATATTATTTTTAAATACAAACCAAAAACATTACTTACACAATTAAATGATAGTAGTAATAAGAGAAAATCGGAAGTTAAGAAAGTTAGATTCAAGATACATAATGGATCACATAATATTCATAATACATCAAACCTTTTAAATTTATGCCAAGGGCAGAAAATTTTGTATTTAAACAATTATAATAAACACGAAGCCAAGTGGATGGAAGGAACTGTGGTAAAACGGTTATCAAAATTTTTATATCAAATTTCTTTACGGGGCTCAAGGCGAACAGCGCACAGAAACCAGTTGAAATTATTTGATAGAACGCGCAACAAATTCAAATACTTTCCAACTGAATTAATTGAAATTCCTAGTGAACAACCTACGGAACGACCTAGAAGTAAACGTTTAAGATCGGAAAGAACAGACTATTACTTGAGAAATTCAACCAATCCAAACGATAAAGGGTGATGTGTATTATTAAGTACTATGTTTTGTTTTTTTTTTTCCTTTTTTTTTTAAAAATTAAATTGTTTTTTTTCTTTTCTTTTTATTCATAAACAATTTTTGTTTTAGTCTTAATGAATTATAAAGTAAAATAAAAAGGGAGAGATGGTAATGCATATTATGAATATTATGATGGTTAGAATAATTTTATTATATTAATTTAAATTTTATATAATGTGTCTCTACTTTATAAATTTACAATGTTATTCAAAAAGGGAGAAATGTTATGTCGTCGCTTTAATAATGAAATGACGTATACGCAAAAGTATAGTTTCGAGATATTTGAGTTTAAAGTTTGATGTGCGCATGCATTTGCATGGACGTTAATTTATAATTTATTAATTCTTACCCCCAGTCATAAAATAATTCGAAAATTTAAAAACGTCAATTCAAAGATGCCCTTATGGGGAATGCAGCGCACCTATTATATAAAAACAACGTATAAATAGCATACGTTGTTTCATTATTAAAGCGACGATGTAATGTACTCGATCGATATGATCGATCAGTTGATCGATATATTCATGTTGAGTTCTATTGTAATATGATTAAGCACATTATAATAAAGGAGTTCATCAAGTAATCATCTCAGTCTTTTATTAAAACCAATATTACAACTTAGTACATATCAGTTGTCTTTTTCAATTTCAAGAGTAAATTGTATCTTTTTGTTAATTTTGTTCAAATAATTTTTGAAAATTTCAATTTGCCGAGAAGTTCCATTAAATAATAGAAATATGTCATCAACGTATCTTTAATATGAAATAATTAAATTTTGATATTTATTTGAATTAGAAAAAATAAATTTATTTTCAAAATGGTTAAGGTATATATTTGCTAATAATCCACTTAATGGTGAATCCATTGCAAGTCCTTCTTCTTGACTAAAAAATTGTTTATTGAAAGTAAAATAATAATATATACTTTTATTGATAACTTTGAATACAGTTGTAGAAAAAATGCAAATTACTCGAAATGAAAATTTTAACCTTTAAGCTAAAAACACAACACGGGCGAAATCGTCCGACGACGACGTTAGTAACATTAGAATACACAGGATACATACATTTCAAACACAACTACAGCGATAAACAAAAAAGTTTTTTCAACAGCTTAATAGTAGATTCTTGTATGAGCTAAGAATGAAGGCAATTCTTGAGGATGAAGTTTCCCGGAACTAGCGTAGCGAGTGGAGGGAATCATCCGAGTGAAGAATTGCCTTCATCCTAAGCAAATACAAGATACTATTTTATCCACGACTACAAATATTTCAAATAATATCATTCAAGTTTTCCTTTAAAAGTTTATATCGCCATATTGAAATATTTCTATGAAAAGAAAAACAAAATAAAACATGTTTATTTATTTTATATGTATTGTTTTTGTTTTATGTTGTTAATATTACTATATCAACAAATCAAGTTTTAATTTGTTAGGGGAATTGTGAATAAATAAAGCGGAATGAAATAAATAAAAAAGAATTCGATTTACAAAAAATTCATCAAATTACTCCATTATTGAATTTTGTTGTAATAGTTAAGTTTTTTTCTTCGTCGGAATAATCCACACAACACAGTACAGTTAAGAAACCAAGAAAACCATCGTTAAATCGAGCAAAATAATTATAATATTTAAATTTTTAACATTGTAACAACGATACTTTAATAAAATAACTCAATCCTGGCTATAAATACACTTAACGATTGTTTTTGTACAATTTTTTTCAATTTCTAAGATTTTAAAAACAATCCAAAAAAATTTTAACGCAAAGTTATGTAAAATAAGCTAATTTTAGAATTTTTTTTTTTTCAATCGAAAAAAAAAATAGAAAGAAAAGTCGGCACAAAATCTAACCAGGGGGGTTAAATACTATCTTAGTTGAAGTTTTTTTTGAGACAAAAAAATTGAGAATCGAAGGTTTCGGACTTCGAAAAAAAACGTTTTTTTTGAAAATATTGAAATATTTCATAGATCCTGACGTCTGCAAAATTTTTTGTATTTTTTTCTGAAAACTGCATTTAAAAATAAAAATTTTGAAAAAAATCGGTCCCAAACGGTCAATTTTTGAAAAAGTTCTAGCATTTAAAAAAAAAGGAGCGGTTTTTTCTAAAAATTCGTAACTTTTTTTGGGTTGGGTAAAAAATTCTGAAAGAATTCAGAAAAATGTCTTTGGTAGGGTAGAAAATGATAAAAAAACTTCAGCGAAATCGAAGGGGGTCGGACCGAAACCTCGGTGATTTGGCATGGAATGCCCCATATATATATATGTATATATATATATATATATATATATATATATATATATATATATATATATATTTATATATATATATATATATATATATATATATATATATATATATATATATATATATATATATATATATATATATATATATATATATATATATATATATATATATAAATATATATATATATATATATATATATATATATATATATATATATATATATATATATATATATATATATATATATATATATATATGAATATATATATATATATATATATATATATATATATATATATATATATATATATATATATATATATATATATATATATATATATATATATATATATATATATATATATATATATATATATATATATATATATATATATATATATATATATATATATATATATATATATATATATATATATATATATATATATATATATATATATATATATATATATATATATATATATATATATATTGTAATAAACTTCGTCCAGAATGGGTTAATTTTATTTACTCATTCATTAATTAAAAGTTAACTCCTTTTTCAATCTTTTACTTGTATTGCAAATTGTATTGCATAAATTAATGTAAATTAAATTTGTTATACAAATGTTTACATTAATGAATTAAAAGGAGTTACCTAATACATTTTGCATAAATTAAATTTGAGTTCGCTAGTACAAATGCAAGTATGAAAGAAAACAGGTGTGGCCTATTTCAGATGTACGGACTACGTAGTATTGATTTCTAGTGGATTATAGAAGTTTCGATTTATTTATTTTTCGATATAAAAAGCAAACAAAAATATCAGATGATCAGTTTTAATTTTGCAATTAAAAGTGTTTTACAAATATTCGAAAGTATAAGGAATAATCGGTGGTATTTGAGCCTGGGTACTAATAGTAAAAGAATTTGAACTTAGTGGAATAGTAAATACAGATTTTACGATTCCGAATATTGTTGATTCAAATTGCGGAAAAGCGGTGAAGTTTATGGTACATAAATTGGAGACCCTGGAATTTATTGTAAGGAAAAACGGAAGCTGCTGTAATTTGTTGACAAATAAAGTTTGAGATTCTGTTAACAAAAGATCCGTCTTTTTACTGTCATATTTGTTCAATAATCGAAAAGAACCAACGAAGAGTCGTTACAGTGGTGTCAGAAGTGGGATTATTGGAACAATGGTCAAGACAGTAAATATTAGTGATCTCAGCCAGACCCAGCTGAAGGATGAGTTGAAGAAAAGGAATGCTCCAATCCATGGAACGAAGGCAGAACTTGCATTCCGGCTGCGTAAAGTTTTAGAAGAAGCAGGCCAAAACACAGAGGTCATAGAAATAGAGCCGGACGAAGCTCCAGTTCAGAATGCCCCAGTAATTGATCCGATGATGGTGTTGATGAAAGAAATGATGGCACAGCAACAACAACAAAAAGTAGAGCAACAACAACAACTTGCTGATATGATGGCCCGACAAGAGAAACAGGCAGCAGAACAAAAAGTACAGCAACAACAACAACTTGCTGATATGATGGCCCGACAAGAAAAACTGGCAGCAGAACAAAAAGTAGATCAACAACAACAACTTGCTGATATGATCGCCAAACAAGGAAACGATCTGATGGCCCGACAAGAAAAACTGGCCGCAGAACAAAAATTAGATCAACAAAAACTACGTGAAGTAATCGAGTCACGTATATCCAGTGCGGAGGTGAAAATCAACAACGTGGAAAGGGAGTTGCGGAAAGTTACCGAGGAACATGAAGAGAAATTACGCAAACTTTCAAGTGAATTCCGCCAAGAAATAGCACAAGTAAAGTCAGGTAACATGATCATTCCATCAACTACTTCAGCTCCAGCTAGAGTGAAAACACCCGCATTTGATGGATCTACATCGTACCAGATATTTAAGATGCAATTTGATATAGCAACAACTGGGTTCGATCACCAGCAAAAAGCAAATGCGCTTATATTGGCATTGAAGGGACCTGCTGCTGAAATTTTGCAGACACTATCAGCGACAGAGCGTGATTACAGCAAGATTATGGAGGCCTTAGAAGTAAGATATGGGGAAAGTCATATGCAAGCTCTCCATCGCATGC
The DNA here is from genome assembly GCA_963693315.1 of Diogma glabrata. NCBI lineage: Eukaryota > Metazoa > Arthropoda > Insecta > Diptera > Cylindrotomidae > Diogma > Diogma glabrata. The sequence continues at coordinate 107,258 of CAVNZG010000959.1, forward strand.
AGCTCAAGACACGAAAACAGGGAGTCAGTGAAACTTTGCAAGAGTTAGAGGCTGACATTGTCAGACTGGTTAATCTGTCATACCCGAGCTATAACGCTGAACACCGAGACGAACTGGCAGCTGATACATTTATCAATGCTCTTCGAGATGTGCAAATGAGAAACCAGTTGTATCTAAGCGGGAAGAAACTACCTACGGAAGTCTTAGCATTGGCCTTACAAATGGAAGCTGGAAAAAGAACACTTGCCTTAGATAGAGTACGTAAGATGGAAGTTCCTGAAGAGCCACTAAAAGCAGCGCTTGATGAAGTGATCATGCATGTCAAAAAGTTGGAAGATAAGCCTGAACGAAATCAACGAAGAAGATCTAGCGGAGTAAGATGCTGGAATTGCGGGCAGTTAGGGCACATCAGACGGGAATGCAAAGCACTAGTAGCAGCAAAAGAAGGAGTGGTTCCAGGCCGGTTGATGAACCTTTCAAACAAGCAAGTGGATGTCAAAAAGGAAGGAGATTGCCGCGTTGAACACCGGAAAAGAAGGATACATTGTAACGCTGAAGATCTTTCAAGAAGACCCTGTGTTGGGGAGCGCAAGTCATATAGCAGGACTAAGAGAAAGGAGGCAAATGTCAAAAAGGCAGGAGATTTCCACGTTGAACACCGTAAGAAGGGGATACATTGTAACGCTGACGATCGTTCAAGAAAACCCTGTATTGAGGAGCGCAAGTCATGTAGCAGGACTGAGAGAAGTCAAGCAATGACAGTGGAGCAAATTAAGTTCCAAACTCCTGACGATTGGTGTACCGAGGCAATGAAAAGAGAGCAGCAAAAGGATCCAGCTATGGCACCGATATTGAAATGGAAAACCGAGGGAAGGCGACCGGAGTGGAAAGAGGTAGCACCTTTAAGTACGGAGGTGAAATGCTACTGGGCGCAATGGGACTCACTTTTGATGGACAACGGGATACTAAAAAGACAATGGGAGTCTGCTGATGGAAAGAAAGTGTTGGAGCAGCTGGTGTTGCCATCAAGTCGAGTAGAAGAGGTACTGGGAAAGCTGCATGGAAGTATTTCTGGAGGACACCTGGGAGTCAATAAAACCCTGGCTAAAGTAAGGGAGAGGTTTTATTGGGTAAGGTATCGAGCCGACGTAGAGCAATGGTGTCGGCGATGTGATACTTGTGCGGCGAGCAAAGGACCAAAGACTAGAACTCGAGGAGAGATGCAACAGTACAATGTGGGCGCCCCAATGGAGAGAATTGCTATAGACATCGCGGGGCCATTTCCGGAAACTACAAAAGGTAACAAATACATCATGGTGGTCATTGATTACTTTACAAAATGGCCGGAAGCTTATGCAATACCGAACCAGGAAGTAGTTACGGTCGCGGAAACATTAGTCAATGAATGGGTTTGCAGATATGGAACACCGCTCGAGTTGCATACCGACCAGGGAAGGAATTTTGAATCTCAACTGATGGAAGAGCTGTGCAGAACACTCGGCATTAGAAAAACACGAACTACACCTATGAACCCACAATCGGATGGCATGGTAGAACGATTCAACCGAACCATGGAAGAACATTTGTCAAAGGTAGTAGAAGCCAACCAAAGAAATTGGGACAAGGATCTTCCGTTATTCTTGATGGCCTATCGTAGCGCAGTGCACGATACGACAAGTGAAACGCCAGCGAATATCATGTTCGGAAGAGAACTTCATCTTCCTAGTGACATCGAGTTTGGCATCCCTGGAGGTCTGGTATCCACGAAAACAGATTATGTGGGACAACTAAGGGAGAAGATGAATAAAATCCATCAGCAGGTTCGAGACCACATTAAGATTGCCAGTGACAAAATGAAAACCAGGTACGACATAAATGCAAATAGTGGCGGTTTTCAAGAAGGAGAATTGGTATGGCTATATAACCCCAGAAGAACTAAGGGAAGATCACCCAAGCTGCAGCCAGATTGGGAAGGCCCATATAAAATAATCAAACGAATTAATGATGTCATCTACCGCATACAAAAGGGACCCCGTACCAAGATGAAAGTGATACATCTGCAAAGGTTGGCACCGTACCAAGGTAACAGCACCAATGCGATCTCTGATATTGTTCGGGACGAACAAAACTAAATGGAGGGCAATGTAATAAACTTCGTCCAGAATGGGTTAATTTTATTTACTCATTCATTAATTAAAAGTTAACTCCTTTTTCAATCTTTTACTTGTATTGCAAATTGTATTGCATAAATTAATGTAAATTAAATTTGTTATACAAATGTTTACATTAATGAATTAAAAGGAGTTACCTAATACATTTTGCATAAATTAAATTTGAGTTCGCTAGTACAAATGCAAGTATGAATGAAAACAGGTGTGGCCTATTTCAGATGTACGGACTACGTAGTATTGATTTCTAGTGGATTATAGAAGTTTCGATTTATTTATTTTTCGATATAAAAAGCAAACAAAAATATCAGATGATCAGTTTTAATTTTGCAATTAAAAGTGTTTTACAAATATTCGAAAGTATAAGGAATAATCGGTGGTATTTGAGCCTGGGTACTAATAGTAAAAGAATTTGAACTTAGTGGAATAGTAAATACAGATTTTACGATTCCGAATATTGTTGATTCAAATTGCGGAAAAGCGGTGAAGAAATTGGAGACCCTGGAATTTATTGTAAGGAAAAACGGAAGCTGCTGTAATTTGTTGACAAATAAAGTTTGAGATTCTGTTAACAAAAGATCCGTCTTTTTACTGTCATATTTGTTCAATAATCGAAAAGAACCAACGAAGAGTCGTTACAATATATATATATATATATATATATATATATATATATATATATATATATATATATATATATATATATATATATATATATATATATATATATATATATATATATATATATATATATATATATATATATATATATATATATATATATATATATATATATATTAGACATGACCTAACTTATGAAGTTGTTATTTTCATCCCTCCCACCGACTAATTATGTTCCTTTTGACTCGAAAATGAAGTGTATGCAATTTTACTGAAATCGGAAAATAATTACCCACCGCGCAGTGGCGTCGAAGATAAGAAAATTCTAGGATTTTTTATGTTTATCAGATATAATCATCTTAAAACATAATATATCTCATAATTTCGATTTTTTTATTAAAAGTTAATTACTTTACGATTCCAACGAGCCTAAGTTTGTAAGAAATCGATTTTAGGAAAGCGTTTTTATCGAATTTCTTCTTCTTAAATCCAAAAAAAAAGTTCTGCGAAAATTCAGAAAAAATAAATTTTTATGTTAGATTTAGACTTTGTTTGAGTAACACAAATTTTTATTTTTGGATACATTGCTAGCAGAATTAACTGGACATGGTAAAGTAGATCGTTTGCCAACCATAGTAACATTTGGTAATATTGAGAAGTTATTAACGGTTCCATTATGCAAAGAAGGGAGCGGCTTATCGATTGCGAATGCGATATATGAATGCCTTGAAGAATGGGATCTTACTGATAAAGTCGAAGCCATGTGTTACGACACGACATCAAGTAACGCTGGACCAGAAAAAGGTGGAAAAAAAGATTGGCCACAACTTGATTCGATTCCCATGTCGTCATCACATACAGGAGATTAAACTACGGGCTGTTTATGATCTCAAATTTGGAAAGACCACAGCACCCGATGTTTATCTGTTCAACAAATTTCAGAAGGCATGGGACGATAGTAAAATTAATCCAACAATGTTCAAAAGTGGAATATCGGACAAAAAACTGGGAAACAAAATTCCAAAACACTCGTGAGAAGCTCTAGTAATTTTTTGTCATGAAGACTTGGAAAAATCACACCCACGCAGCGAATATAAAGAATTTTTGGAAGTTACATTGATTTTTCTTGGCGAAACCATTGAGAATTACAAATTCAAACGCCCAGGTCCGACAAGTCACGCCGTTTGCATTTTTTCGAGACGTTTGCATTTTTCTGATTATGTTGTATGTAAAAATTTGGTTCAAATGCATAAATGGAACAGCAGCCGCAAATCAGGATTTGGTTTTCATCAAAATTGACCAAAGAGTTTCAGAAGAAATGTTGAGCAAAATTTGTTATCATCTTCACTATTTAACGGAAGCAAATATTGGCTTGGCTTTTTTCGACCCAGAGATTTCGTTTGATGAAAAACGAAAAATGGTTCAAAACCTTGAGGTCCCAGCACGAGACATCCCCATCGCACCCTAAACTCGCAAAAAAGATTTTGACGCAGTCAAACATATGCAACTTTTTGTTAATAAGAACATTAGTGATTTTGTCACAGAAAAAACTCAGAGTTTTTTTAATCGATTTACAATTTGTATTGATTTTTTGCTACATGACCCATCGGAATGAGGATTTCGCCAAAGCCACGTTGTTTTGCCAAAGTTTGCATGTTGTTAATGATACCGCCGAACTCGGTGCTAAGTTGATGACACGGAATACAACAGCGTTCTAACTAAAGACGAGGAAGGTACACAATACACTATTCAGGTGGTCGAAAACTACAGATGCAAATACCCATCATACAATAAATCTAATTTAATTTATTGATTTCTTTTGGAAAAATGTTGCTTTTGAATGAAAAATTATTATAAATTTAACTATAAAAATTAATTTTTTTCTTTGAAAAAAGATTATTATGAATTAGTGAATTTTCGTATATGTAAGAAGAAAAATTAAGATAAATCCCTCTTCTAAGATCGATTTCTACAAACTTAGGCTCTTTAGAATCGTTAATTAATTAGCTTTTAATAAAAAAAATCAAAATTATGAGATATATTATGTTTTAAGATGATTATATGATATATCTGATAAAAATAAAAAATCCTATTATTCTGCTAATTTTCTTATCTTCGACGCCAATAAACGACGCCTTCGTTTCAATAAAACTGGATATAGTTCATATTTGAGCCAAAAAGAACATAATTAGCCGGTGGGAGCGAAGAAAAAGATGGTTTGAAAATTGTTCATACAAATCTGGTCATGCCTAATATATATATATATATATATATATATATATATATATATATATATATATATATATATATATATATATATATATATATATATATATATATATATATATATATATATATATATATATATATATATATATATATATATATATATATATATATATATATATATATATATATATATATATATATATATATATATATATATATATATATATATATATATATATATATATATATATATATATATATATATATATATATATATATATATATATATATATATATATATATATTATATATATATATATATATATATATATATATATATATATATATATACAGGGTGAGTTTTTTAAAAAATGCCAGGTTTTTATCTCGAGAACCATGCTAGATGGGACAAAATAATCCAAGATGATATTTGTTAAGCGTCGAGGGGGACGTCCAATGGTAATATTGAATGACCTTGAAACTCATAAGTATTGGAGATATATTGCAAAATAGGTTTTTTTTAAATTAGAACCTATACATTTAATATTTTTTTTTAATTAAGTAAATCAAACTACACACTTTTTGTCTACAAAATTTTTTTGTAAAGTGTACAATTTTGTAGATATGATGAAAATTGATTTGCACTAAAGCAAACGTGTCTTCGCTAAGTTCTTCAGAAAAAAAATAAAATTTCGATAAATTAAAACAAAAACAATGAAATCATTCATTAATTTAAATATTATTGCATTGTGGTCTACTGCGTGAAATTGATTTTCGTTTTTTTTTTTGATTTATTGAAATTTTATTTTTTTTCTGAAGAACTTAGCGAAGACACGTTTGCTTTAGTGCAAATCAATTTTCATCATATCTACAAAATCGTACACTTTACAAAAAAATTTCGTAGGCAAAAAGTGTGTAGTTTGATTTACTTAATTAAAAAAAAATATCAAATGTATAGGTTCTAATTTAAAAAAAACCTATTTTGGCATATATCTCCAATACTTATGAGTTTCAAGGTCATTCAATATTACCATTGGACGTCCCCCTCGACGCTTAACAAATATCACCTTGGATTATTTTGTCCCATCTAGCATGGTTCTCGAGATAAAAGCCTGGCATTTTTTAAAAAACTCACCCTGTATATATATGCCCATAAATATGAAAGTGGTCTAAGTCAAATTTCGAAAAAAATGAGTTTATCCTTTATATCGCATCAAATTATTTCAAACTAAATTTCCAATGTCATTTGTACGATATTATCAAAAAAGACCCGTTATAGAGTACTTGTTATTTCAACAAAAATGTAATTCATCTAGAGTTAATTATGATAGTAATCTAAGACAAAATTTGAAGAAAAAAAAACAAAAAAGTCGAACAAAATGTCAAAAATAATTGCCAAAACGTTGTGTTGCAAAGTTTTTATATCGTCGGACCATAGTCCCATAAAAATGAGCTGTTCCAATGTCGAAATTGCTCTTTTTTAAGTGAAAGTTAATGGTGACAAAATAATGAGTTGGGAAAATAATTAATAAAAAACATTAGAATTTCGAAGTTTGCTTTTGCGTTAAATCATTTATACGCCGTTCAGTTAATTATGAATATGATCTAAGTCAATTCAAACTGCAAAAAGCATATTTCGGAATGAGATTTATAAAAAATTTCACATGCATAATAAACTTTCATTACTGAAGACTAACAAAGCCCTAAAATAAAATTTTTCATAATTAAGAAATGTTTTTTAATTTAATCATTTGCAAACCTTTAAATATCTCAAAACAAGATATGTATAACTTAGACCACTTTCATAATTATAGGCACATATATATGAACCGTTTTTTTTAAAGTTCAATTTAAGATCATGTTCTGGAATTTATAAAATCAAGTGTGATACTTGTGGAAAATTTTATATTGGAAAAACAGGAAGAAGTTTCATTGAGAGATTTAAAGAACATATTCCAATGAACAAAAATAAACAAAATTTAAAGTCCATTTTCGCAAATTATCTAAATGATAATAACCATAACTACACCAGTTTTGAACAAAATTTAGAACCATTGCATCTATGTAGTAAAGGATTTTTAATGGATTCTCTTGAAGAGTTTGAAATTTATAAGGCATTCAAAAAATCTCCAAATTTAATTTTAAACGATCAATTATTATTTAATTCAAATATTTGGTATAATTCGATTTTGTAAATTTTCATTCTAAAAATTCAATTCATTTATATTTTATTCATAGTATTTTGATCAGTATGTCATATTTTTTAAAAAACAAGTAAATTTTATACGTATGAAAATTATTTTAAACTATTTAATTCATAAAATGTTAGTATGCCATTTTTTCAATCAAAATTTAAAGAATGAATATTTGTTTTTATTTAGATTTAGTCATATTTTTTGTACCGATGATGAATATTTAATATTCGAAACGCGTCAATAAATAAATATACTTACTAAAAAGATTGTTTGGTGATTCAATTTAACAATAATTTATTAATTTAAATTATTGATTTCATTTAATATACAACAACTTGGAGATCAAACAAAATACCTTTTTATTTATTTAATTTTTACAATAAATAAAAATTTATTTGAAACATGTTTAAAGTTAAAGTTGCGTTTGCATTAATATACAAATATAAGCATATGTAACTAAAATTTTGTTATATTTTTCACACTTTAAACCTATTTAATTTTATTATGTAATAATAGTTATTTAAAATCTAAAAGAAAATAATTGATTTTTTGACTCCAACCAAATGGACTTATACCACTTTCAATAATAGCATGTTATCAAAAATAAGAACAAGAGGTTGTATAAGTCCCATGTAAATGGGTCATTCTTTTACCGACACATTTTTGAATTGGCTGAAATTTTTTTATGCGTTTTAATACCGAAAAAAAAGATATGGTGTTCGAGGATTTTTTTTTTTAAATATAGCGCTTCTAAATTTCTTGGTAATGGATTAGATTAGTAATGGATTAAAAATTGGATATTGATGTTATATTTTTTTTATATCAGCAATTTCACGATGATTTAACAATGTTTTGACTTGACCCCTTTTAATTTTGATTATTTTTTGTTTATAGATAGTCCATAAATAAAAAATACAAGTTTTCTTAGAATTTTTTTTTTTCGACCAGGGATCTTCACAGGGTGCCCCTCAATTTTTTGTTATTTTGTGATGTGAGTACATTTTGACGATTGATTGTAGAAAAACTACTGAATCGGTTTTCATAAATGATATGTCGTTGAATAGGTATTAGAACAAAGTTTTTAAAAATGTACACTGTTAATTTTTTGAAATAATTTTTAACGGTGTAACATAAGAAAAAAACGGTGTAATTGAAGAAAAGATAGCGCAACACCTTTTTTTTTTTTAAACTAAATTGTAGCTTATTTTATATCTAACAACTTGTGAAAGTTTTAAAGATAAAATTCGTTGTGCATATGACTTCGGGAATCAGTTTTTTTGTTCTAAAGGAAAATTATAAAAATGGCGTTATAAACTAAGAGATTTTTTTTTATGTTAAATATCAAATATTTTATTATTAAATGAACTTTTTAAAATATTTTAAAAATTATACAGGGTGAGTTTTTTAAAAAATGAAAGGCTTTTATCTCGAGAACGATGCTAGATGGGGCAAAATAACCCAAGGTGATATTTGTTAAGGGTCGGGGGGGGACGTCTAGTGGTAATATTGAATGACCTTGAAACTCATAAGTATTGAAATTATGTGCCAAAGTAGGGTTTTGTTTTAATTAGAACCTATACATTTAAGGTTTTTTTTTAATTAAGTAAACCAAACTACACACTTTTTGCTTACAATTTTTTTTGTAAAGTGTACGATTTAGTAGATATGGTTAACATTGATTTGCATTAAAGCAAGCGTGTCTTCGCTAATGTCTTCAGAATAAAAAATAAAATTTCGATAAATTAAAAAAAAACAATGAAAATCATTCATTAATTTAAATATTATTGCATCGTGGTCTTCTGCGTGAAATTGATTTTCGTTGTTTTTTTTAATTTATTGAAATTTCATTTTTTTTTCTGAAGACCTTAGCGAAGACACGCTTGCTTTAGTGCAAATCAATGTTAACCATATCTACTAAATCGTACACTTTACAAAAAAATTTTGTAAGCAAAAAGTGTGTAGTTTGTATTACTTAATTTAAAAAGACCCTTAAATATATGGGTTCTAATTTAAAAAAACCTTACTTTAGCATATATCTCCAATACTTATGAGTTTCAAGGTCATTCAATATTACCACTAGACGTCCCCCTCGACTCTTAACAAATATCACCTTGGGTTATTTTGTCCCATCTAGCATTCTCGAGATAAAGCCTGACATTTTTTAAAAAACTCACCCTGTATATGTAGTACAATAAATAAAATAAATTTAATTGTTTAAAAATGATTTACTTATTTTACAAACAGAAGTTTCTTTTGAATAGGAAAACACTTCTGCAATTTTTTTCTTTTTATTAGATGGCATAAAAAAATGAAATGTTTATTTACCACTTTTAGTAATCACTTGTCACTCTTATAAAAAATAATTTGACAGTCTCAACTGCAAACAAAAAAGCCGTATAAATAACTAAATATATTTAGGAACTTTTGACTGGAGAAGTATTATGTTCGTATTATGTTATTATGGAATCTTAAAGTAAAAGATTGTATTTTAACATTAAATTACAAATATTTTATTATTGAATAAACTTTTTAAAATATCATACAAAGTATATATGTAGGTTAAACAAAATAAATATAGATGATTTGCGGCACGTGTTCTTTTCACTTAAAAAAAAAAAAAAATAAAGCCGTTATGGTTTTTTGACCACAAAGAATTTTTCTGGGGGGCGTCTCGGAAAATTTGGTTTTTAACGACCAGTCTAATATATATATATATATATATATATATATGTATATATATATATATATATATATATATATATATATATATATATATATATATATATATATATATATATATATATGTATATATATATATATATATATATATATATATATATATATATATATATATATATATATATATATATATATATTATATATATATATATATATATATATATATATATATACAGGGTGAGTTTTTTAAAAAATGCCAGGCTTTTATCTCGAGAACCATGCTAGATGGGACAAAATAATCCAAGATGATATTTGTTAAGCGTCGAGGGGGACGTCCAATGGTAATATTGAATGACCTTGAAACTCATAAGTATTGGAGATATATTGCAAAATAGGTTTTTTTTAAATTAGAACCTATACATTTAATATTTTTTTTTAATTAAGTAAATCAAACTACACACTTTTTGTCTACAAAATTTTTTTGTAAAGTGTACAATTTTGTAGATATGATGAAAATTGATTTGCACTAAAGCAAACGTGTCTTCGCTAAGTTCTTCAGAAAAAAAATAAAATTTCGATAAATTAAAACAAAAACAATGAAATCATTCATTAATTTAAATATTATTGCATTGTGGTCTACTGCGTGAAATTGATTTTCGTTTTTTTTTTTGATTTATTGAAATTTTATTTTTTTTCTGAAGAACTTAGCGAAGACACGTTTGCTTTAGCGCAAATCAATTTTCATCATATCTACAAAATCGTACACTTTACAAAAAAATTTCGTAGGCAAAAAGTGTGTAGTTTGATTTACTTAATTAAAAAAAAATATCAAATGTATAGGTTCTAATTTAAAAAAAACCTATTTTGGCATATATCTCCAATACTTATGAGTTTCAAGGTCATTCAATATTACCATTGGACGTCCCCCTCGACGCTTAACAAATATCACCTTGGATTATTTTGTCCCATCTAGCATGGTTCTCGAGATAAAAGCCTGGCATTTTTTAAAAAACTCACCCTGTATATATATGCCCATAAATATGAAAGTGGTCTAAGTCAAATTTCGAAAAAAATGAGTTTATCCTTTATATCGCATCAAATTATTTCAAACTAAATTTCCAATGTCATTTGTACGATATTATCAAAAAAGACCCGTTATAGAGTACTTGTTATTTCAACAAAAATGTAATTCATCTAGAGTTAATTATGATAGTAATCTAAGACAAAATTTGAAGAAAAAAAAACAAAAAAGTCGAACAAAATGTCAAAAATAATTGCCAAAACGTTGTGTTGCAAAGTTTTTATATCGTCGGACCATAGTCCCATAAAAATGAGCTGTTCCAATGTCGAAATTGCTCTTTTTTAAGTGAAAGTTAATGGTGACAAAATAATGAGTTGGGAAAATAATTAATAAAAAACATTAGAATTTCGAAGTTTGCTTTTGCGTTAAATCATTTATACGCCGTTCAGTTAATTATGAATATGATCTAAGTCAATTCAAACTGCAAAAAGCATATTTCGGAATGAGATTTATAAAAAATTTCACATGCATAATAAACTTTCATTACTGAAGACTAACAAAGCCCTAAAATAAAATTTTTCATAATTAAGAAATGTTTTTTAATTTAATCATTTGCAAACCTTTAAATATCTCAAAACAAGATATGTATAACTTAGACCACTTTCATAATTATAGGCACATATATATGAACCGTTTTTTTTAAAGTTCAATTTAAGATCATGTTCTGGAATTTATAAAATCAAGTGTGATACTTGTGGAAAATTTTATATTGGAAAAACAGGAAGAAGTTTCATTGAGAGATTTAAAGAACATATTCCAATGAACAAAAATAAACAAAATTTAAAGTCCATTTTCGCAAATTATCTAAATGATAATAACCATAACTACACCAGTTTTGAACAAAATTTAGAACCATTGCATCTATGTAGTAAAGGATTTTTAATGGATTCTCTTGAAGAGTTTGAAATTTATAAGGCATTCAAAAAATCTCCAAATTTAATTTTAAACGATCAATTATTATTTAATTCAAATATTTGGTATAATTCGATTTTGTAAATTTTCATTCTAAAAATTCAATTCATTTATATTTTATTCATAGTATTTTGATCAGTATGTCATATTTTTTAAAAAACAAGTAAATTTTATACGTATGAAAATTATTTTAAACTATTTAATTCATAAAATGTTAGTATGCCATTTTTTCAATCAAAATTTAAAGAATGAATATTTGTTTTTATTTAGATTTAGTCATATTTTTTGTACCGATGATGAATATTTAATATTCGAAACGCGTCAATAAATAAATATACTTACTAAAAAGATTGTTTGGTGATTCAATTTAACAATAATTTATTAATTTAAATTATTGATTTCATTTAATATACAACAACTTGGAGATCAAACAAAATACCTTTTTATTTATTTAATTTTTACAATAAATAAAAATTTATTTGAAACATGTTTAAAGTTAAAGTTGCGTTTGCATTAATATACAAATATAAGCATATGTAACTAAAATTTTGTTATATTTTTCACACTTTAAACCTATTTAATTTTATTATGTAATAATAGTTATTTAAAATCTAAAAGAAAATAATTGATTTTTTGACTCCAACCAAATGGACTTATACCACTTTCAATAATAGCATGTTATCAAAAATAAGAACAAGAGGTTGTATAAGTCCCATGTAAATGGGTCATTCTTTTACCGACACATTTTTGAATTGGCTGAAATTTTTTTATGCGTTTTAATACCGAAAAAAAAGATATGGTGTTCGAGGATTTTTTTTTTTAAATATAGCGCTTCTAAATTTCTTGGTAATGGATTAGATTAGTAATGGATTAAAAATTGGATATTGATGTTATATTTTTTTTATATCAGCAATTTCACGATGATTTAACAATGTTTTGACTTGACCCCTTTTAATTTTGATTATTTTTTGTTTATAGATAGTCCATAAATAAAAAATACAAGTTTTCTTAGAATTTTTTTTTTTCGACCAGGGATCTTCACAGGGTGCCCCTCAATTTTTTGTTATTTTGTGATGTGAGTACATTTTGACGATTGATTGTAGAAAAACTACTGAATCGGTTTTCATAAATGATATGTCGTTGAATAGGTATTAGAACAAAGTTTTTAAAAATGTACACTGTTAATTTTTTGAAATAATTTTTAACGGTGTAACATAAGAAAAAAACGGTGTAATTGAAGAAAAGATAGCGCAACACCTTTTTTTTTTTTAAACTAAATTGTAGCTTATTTTATATCTAACAACTTGTGAAAGTTTTAAAGATAAAATTCGTTGTGCATATGACTTCGGGAATCAGTTTTTTTGTTCTAAAGGAAAATTATAAAAATGGCGTTATAAACTAAGAGATTTTTTTTTATGTTAAATATCAAATATTTTATTATTAAATGAACTTTTTAAAATATTTTAAAAATTATACAGGGTGAGTTTTTTAAAAAATGAAAGGCTTTTATCTCGAGAACGATGCTAGATGGGGCAAAATAACCCAAGGTGATATTTGTTAAGGGTCGGGGGGGGACGTCTAGTGGTAATATTGAATGACCTTGAAACTCATAAGTATTGAAATTATGTGCCAAAGTAGGGTTTTGTTTTAATTAGAACCTATACATTTAAGGTTTTTTTTTAATTAAGTAAACCAAACTACACACTTTTTGCTTACAATTTTTTTTGTAAAGTGTACGATTTAGTAGATATGGTTAACATTGATTTGCATTAAAGCAAGCGTGTCTTCGCTAATGTCTTCAGAATAAAAAATAAAATTTCGATAAATTAAAAAAAAACAATGAAAATCATTCATTAATTTAAATATTATTGCATCGTGGTCTTCTGCGTGAAATTGATTTTCGTTGTTTTTTTTAATTTATTGAAATTTCATTTTTTTTTCTGAAGACCTTAGCGAAGACACGCTTGCTTTAGTGCAAATCAATGTTAACCATATCTACTAAATCGTACACTTTACAAAAAAATTTTGTAAGCAAAAAGTGTGTAGTTTGTATTACTTAATTTAAAAAGACCCTTAAATATATGGGTTCTAATTTAAAAAAACCTTACTTTAGCATATATCTCCAATACTTATGAGTTTCAAGGTCATTCAATATTACCACTAGACGTCCCCCTCGACTCTTAACAAATATCACCTTGGGTTATTTTGTCCCATCTAGCATGGTTCTCGAGATAAAAGCCTGACATTTTTTAAAAAACTCACCCTGTATATGTAGTACAATAAATAAAATAAATTTAATTGTTAAAAATGATTTACTTATTTTACAAACAGAAGTTTCTTTTGAATAGGAAAACACTTCTGCAATTTTTTTCTTTTTATTAGATGGCATAAAAAAATGAAATGTTTATTTACCACTTTTAGTAATCACTTGTCACTCTTATAAAAAATAATTTGACAGTCTCAACTGCAAACAAAAAAGCCGTATAAATAACTAAATATATTTAGGAACTTTTGACTGGAGAAGTATTATGTTCGTATTATGTTATTATGGAATCATAAAGTAAAAGATTGTATTTTAACATTAAATTACAAATATTTTATTATTGAATAAACTTTTTAAAATATCATACAAAGTATATATGTAGGTTAAACAAAATAAATATAGATATTAAAAATTATTTACTTATTTTACATTCAAAAGTTTCTTATGAGTTGGAAAACATTTTTGCATTTATTGTCTTAGTATTTAATGGTACAAAAGAATGAAATTTTTGAGTTCCACTTATAGTAATCGAATTTTATATCGATTTTGTAATTTTTTTTTTTTGTTTATTGATATTCATTTTTATCGGCGTATC
>CAVNZG010000960.1:0-76611 GCA_963693315.1 Diogma glabrata
TTTCTCAAAAGCTTGAATCAGATATTTATTTTATTAACAACAGACCTAGTTGTATATGTAATAAAAGCAAATTTTAAATTTTAAGGCATTTGATATTTTATCGAAAAATAATTAGGTCTAACAAATTTTTACAATACACCCAATTCTGTTTTTGCACGGTAGATACGTTCCAGGAAAAGACGTGTAAAAAAAAACCGTGCATAAAAAGACATGCAGCACATAGAAAAAAAGGGGATTGGTTCCATACCCTTTATTTCTATAAAAGTATGGAAAATTAAATGATTTGTACAAAAGAACTATTAAGAGTCTATATAAAGTTAAATTAAATTTTTTTGTGCATGTATGCACAGTTTATTTGATAAAAAAACAAAAACTAATCAGAGATCAGCAACAGTGCAACATTGTTGTTGGAAATCAAGATTTGATGTTAAATTTCGGTCGCCCACAATTCGTAAAGCATGCTTTTGAACATAATCTAATAGAGCCTAGATCGAAATAGATGCACCACACAAGACTTGACGACAATATTCCATACATGGACGAATGTAGAACTTATAAATGTAGAGTAAATTATACAGAATGAAATATTTTTCACATCTATTTAGGATGCTATTTGTTCGTCATAGATAGTAATGGAAGTATGATTGGGGAACTCGGTCTATGATCTGAAAACAATCAATAACTGTGTTTTGGTGGAATTAGAATTGACTAAATTTTTTTACCCCAATCGGCGACTTTTTCTCGGTCCTCTCGGTCCATTTGTCGTGTTACTGATAATTTTCAACAGGTCGTTGATATAAATTAAAAATAGAGTGGGGAACAAAACTGAGCCTTGGAGAACACCAGTAATAATTAATTTAGACTCAGAAGAAAAACTATCGATGGATACCGAAATGTTTTGATCGGTGAGACAATTTTGAATATGCTTTACGTCTACATGAAGTTGGCATGCCAGATTCTATCAAATGCTTTTCAGATGTCTAATGCGATAAAGTACGTTTCACCACCTCAATCAAGCATGCTGTTCCAACGACGGGCTACATAGTTCAATATAAATCGGTTGTTTATAAAGGTTATCGGTGTTTATCGGTTTTACATTGTAAGGCTTTTTGTATATAATTTGAAATATTGGTTTTTTTGGGAAATGGCTAGTGTACAGCCAGTTCTAAAAAAGGAACGAAAACGGATCCAACAATTTACAAACCCATATCAAACTGGTCGATTGTAGCTAAAATATTTGAAAAAAACATTAATTTTAAAAATATGAGGTTCTTAGTTGGTCAAAACTGTTAACTGGTCAAAAATACTTAAACACAATGCGGTTTTCGCCGAAAGAAAGAGTGACGAAAAATTTACTTTCTTTGCCAAACATATCTGGAAAGCGTCACTTGAAAATTAAAATTATAGTGAGACTTTCAGTGCTGTTTTATTGATATAGCCAAAACATTTGACAAAGTACAGCTCAACAATCTTGTATGCAAATTGAGATACTATGACTTAGACGAGCAAATTATTTCCTGAGTTTAGATTTTTATATCGGAGCGTAAATTTCAAGTCAATGTCGACGGTTTTTCATTAGATATCTTTTCAACTAATGCAGGCCTTATTCAAAGTTCCACTCTATCCCCAACTCTTTCTTTTATCTATATTGACGTGTTGCACTCAACGACTCATTAAATCCATAGTTTTGCTAATGATGCACGCTTAATGCTTCTCCTGAAATACCTAATATATACTCAGCGTTTAATGACACTAGGTCAAATGTGATAGAGTCATTAAACATTGATTTAAAAACAGTAATGGAATCGGGTATTGCTAAAAGTGTTAAGTTCAACGCGAGCAAAACTCAAGTTTTCTATTTTTCTAGGTTATCAACATCTAATCCATTTCCATTAAAGTTTGATTCTTGAAGAAAAATGATCTTGAAGAGAAAGAATTCGTTAGACTTCTACGAGTTGAGATTAAAAATAATATTAAGTGGTATTCTCATATGTTTAGCCTAACTAAGAAAGTTGTTCAAAAACTAATATTTTTGGGTCGTTGAGTCAGGTTTTTAACAACAAAATGCTTCTTTTAATGGAGAAGTTGTTTAATCGCCCCTACATGGATTATTGTTGTCACATATGGAGGGTACCATACAGGTCTTGATTGATTCTATACAACAGAGGGCTGTTAAATTGATCAGCAATTCAAATCTTACAAATGAGCTTGATTCCTGGTATGTCGCTGATTTGACGGTATTTTACATTATTGATAAACGGGCTTCTATCTAAATCAAATCGATTTTACCAAAGCCTGCAAACTTGACACGTTACACCAGAGTTACATAAGAGTATAATAAGATAAAATAATTTTCTTCCTCCAAACTTTAAGATTAGCGTTAAAAAATCTTCAAAGAAAATTGATCAACTGTACATACATACTTCTAGGTTCTAGGAATAGAAATTGACAACAATATGAAATGAAATTCTCATATTTTTCACCTAGCTAAGAACGCTGTTCAAAAATTGAGGTTTTTGGAACGATTTCGTAAGTTTTTCAATAGCGAACAGCTTCTTTTAATATATAAATCATTTATACTCCCTGCATGGAATATTGTTCTCACATATGGGGTGTATCTGATTTTAGTAGTTTGAAGTAAATTGAGTTTGTTCAGCGCAGAGCTGTTAAACTAATTAGCAACTCAACTCTTATTAATGAGTTAGATTACTTGCAACACAGAAGAAATGTTGCTAGATTCCTTGCAACACAGAAGAAATGTTGCTGATCTGAGAATTTTCTATTAATACATTGTGGATGAACAAACTTCCACTGAGATAATATCAATTTAACCTGAACTAGCAACCTATCGCGTAACACCAGAGTAAATTTTGTAGCCCATCCTTTTACACTTCATATAAAAAGGTTCAGGGTGGTTATTTTGTAGCGTTATCTCACTAGGTGAGATAAGTAGTGAGATAAAAAAATTATATTTAAATGATTTCTTTTATCTAATACAATCGATCAAAGACAAATATTTTATCTCACTTTTTATCTCACCTAGTGAGATAACGCTACAAAATAACCACCCAGAAGTGTTGCTTTTCAGCGTGATTTTTTCAGCTTCACACTTCATATAAAAAGTTTCAGAAGTGTTACTTTTCAGCGTGCTTTTTCAGCAGAGTCTCTCATCTATGGAATGTCTCACCAGCAAGGGTTTTCCCTGATAGCTTTAATCCTCAAAATTCTAAAGATAACGTTCATAAACTTCTTAAAGAAACTTAATTTGTTCAAACCTAATTCTAATCCCTAGTTGGAGATGTTATCTTCGGATATTAAGAGACGTTGATTTATAATTTATTATAATTAACACTAAACATGCCTCTATATACAAAGAAAAAAAAATTTGTTCAAAATTTAAACCGTGCTATTTCGAATAAAACCGTGTAAAAACAAATTTAAATTTTTTTTCTAAACCGTGTTATATCAAAACCGTCTAAAAAAAGACCGTGTAAAAACAGAATTGGGTGTATCTAATCTTCTTTCACTGAAAGTTGAACGAAGTCAGTGGTCCAGGCGGTACTACCTGTATTTGCGGGATATAGTTTCAATATCAGTAATTAATTATTTTGAAAATTTTTTGCCTTAGTTTTATTTTAATTTAACCCAATGAAATTCTCTAAAATGTAATGACATCATTCAATTTCACCAATAACATTTGAATTATACTAATAACAAATAGTTATACGACTGGCCTACTGGAGTATTAAAAATTATCAAATAATTTTTGAAATAATTAACTGATATCGCAGTAAGCCAACGTATAATTCATAAAAAATATATAAAGAAATGAAAAATGGCAAAAAAAATTCTAAACGAATACGTTCGTTGATAAATTCTCATAATTTTTTGGAAAATTCCTCAAGCAAGTGGTATTGATAATAAGAACGAGGCCAAAGGCCATACTTGCTTTCGAAATTTTTGGCAAAAAATTATTTCGAATTATCACCGCCCTTGGGAGATCATTACTGATAATCTATAGATCTTAAAAATGTATACGGAAAGCAGAATGCGATTGTGTTAACAAACGAAGAGAATAATTCAATTAAAACGAAACGCTCTATCGTAAACATTAAACCGCGTAAATAAAAGTAAAGTAAATTTAAATAGTTTAATTGTTAATAAATAAAGTTTTAAGTGGAAATTTGTACAATCAACCGTTGGAGTTTATGAAGCTGTTGAAGGAATGTTCTTGTTCGGGAATACTTTTTGCTACATTGTTTTCCTGTTGGGAAGGGAAACAGTAAAGGTGTTGAAAACTTAATAAAACCCAAAGCTTTCGAACTAATTAGTGATCGAATCTAGAAGGCGATTTGGGCATGTTGTTTATCGAGTTGAGAGTTAGGCTAATTCGTGGAAAGTAGAAAAACATGATAGTATTTTCTGAAGGATGACAACCAAACAAACTAGTAAATAATTGATAAGTTTATATTTGAATTTCCTAAAGTACGTTACTTATCACACAAAAACAGTTTTTGTATTAAATGATAATTAAAACCGTGGTGTCAAACAAATATGCTAAAAATGTATAAAAATTACTAGTTTTCCGAAAATCTTTTACACCAACGCTTATGCTTCAATATTTGTGGATATTATTTCTATGCTAGTTGTACAATAAACTAACGATTATACGTCGGCAAATATCTCTCAATTTTTTTTCCATAACCATAAATCATAATAAAATTAGACCACTGATTACAAAAAGTTTTTAAATTTTCCAAACCTCAACACCACAGAATTGATTTATTACTGTAGCAGAAATCCTCACATTCTTTCTTATACCATACCATACAGTAAATTAAAATGGAGTGTTAAGCAGGCTACAGACCTTCAATCAATTTGTGAATCAATTCGAAAATAAACGAAATAAAATTTAGTGTAAAAATCCCCTAAATTTTATTTCGTTTATTTTCGTTTTCAATTGATTGACAAATTGATTGAAGGTCTGTAGCCTACTTTATTTCTAGTTTTTTACTTTAGTTATAGTTATTTGTTTCAAAATTTTATTAGAATAAATTTTTTGTAGTTACATTTTTATTATAGCCAAGAAAAATAATTTAAAAGCGTGTAACGGTAGAATAAACGAGGTGCATAGTTCGAGCATTTATGCTTTTTATTTTAGTCTGAAAAGTATGGTATGGTAATAGTAGTTCATAGAATTGTTAATAAAATGAATATAATAACAAAACAATAAAAGAAATGTTCGATTCAATTTATTACACCATCCATCGTTGGTCGTATTAACGATTTATTAGAATAATTTATTTATTTGAACGTATATCCTCTATCAAAATTATCAAATAAAATGTATTCTTAATAATAAATTTATGTTTGAATATAAATATACATTTCGTACACATAACAATTTAGATTTTCTATACATCAACATTTGAATGAAGTACCGTCGAAAAAAAATAATATATGAATACCAGAAGCAGCAGATCGTGTTCTAGGTGTAGGAAATAAATTTCATATAAATTTATTGGATAATCAATAATGCGATTGATTTTATTTTATAAATAGGGGTATTCCGCGGGCTTCGCCCCACCAAGTGGGGTGTCGTTTGAAAGAACACCGAAATTAATAAACATCACAATTTTTTTTAGAATTTTGCGATTCACCGTTTTTGAATTATTCTCAAAAAAGTGCAACAAAAAGTTTGTAGGCGTTTTCTTCGTTGATTTACAGAAAAATTTGAAAAAATTCATAGAGATAGGAAATTTGATAAACCCTTAACGAAAAATATAGCGAAGTTTCAAGTTATTTTATTTTTATGTGTTTAGGGGATGGGAGTGGGGAAGGGTGAAAAAAATGTTTTTGGCTTGCATGAGTGGGGTGTCATTTAAAAGAACACCAAAATTAAGAAACATTACAATTTTTTTAAAATCTTGTGATGCACAGTTGTTGAATTATTGTCAAAAAAGTCCTATTTTTAGTGTTAACACCACTCAACCCCTAAATTTCGTCGTTGATTAACTGAATTGAGTTGTTCCTTAGCAAATAAACAGCTATGGATAACATTTAGCCTAAAGTAATTTTTTTTTATATCATTTCGATATTGATCACATTTACTATTGATATTTACGATGAACCATTTATTTTTTATGTGTCTATGGTCTGGCAATATAAACCCTTTACAATACAACTTTATGTTAATTATTTTGATATTGTTTTCTTTACATTCACGGAACCCTTGACGAGCGAATTTTATTCGCACTTGTCTGACTATTTAGGGTTCCGTTTTTTATACGGAACACTATTGGTGAGAGTAAAACGAGTTTTTCACGTTATATCGATTATCTCGTAAACTATAAATGCTATGGACTTGAAATTTGGGGTGCGTATAAAACTAATCTGCTCACATGAAATGACGGATACAAATAAAACTGAAGTGGTTTTTTACTTAACTAACCCCGAAAAGGAAAAGTGACCTTAAAAATCTGATACCCAAGTCTGGGAAAAAAACAGTGAAGTGGTTTTCGTTTGGTTTACAGGGGTACGATGTGAGACATTTGAGAAAATATATTTTTTTATAGATTCAAGTAGGGTATCATATGAAAGGGTTTCATTTCAGTATTCCTTAAAAATTTATTTTGGAATTTTACACCTTACCATTTTTTGTATAATTTGGAATAATGACGTTTTTTTCGTGTTTTCTTACCTCGATTAGCTCCGAACCTAACTGATCGAAAATTTCCAAATGTATTTGGAATGATAGAAAAATTAGTACGATTTTAATAAAAAATATAAAAAAGTGTCATATTCTCATACTTAGATTTATTAAGGGGGTGGATATGAGGAGGGGTAAAATCACTATTTAAAATGGGGTCAAGTGGGGTGTCATTTGAAAGAGCACTTTATTTAGAAAATATATTAATTTTTTTTAGAATTTTGCGATGCACAGTTTTTGAGTTCTTTTCAAAAAAGTGCAACTTTCAGACCGTTCCCCTCCCTACGTTTCGACACTGATTGACAGAAAAATTTGTAAAATTCACAGAGTTAGGAAATTTGGAAAATTTTGTATGAAAATTATAGCGAGGTCTCAAATAATTATATTTCTGTGTGTTTAGGGGACCGGTGTAAAGAGGGTAAAAAAAATTTTTTTTTGACCCAACCGAGTGGGGTGTTATTTGAAATAACACTTAATTTAGAATTTGTTTCAATTTTTTTTAGAATTTTGGGTGCACAGTTTTTGAATTATGGACAAAAAAGTGCAAAATTCAGACCGTTACCCCCCCCCCCCTACGTTTCGACACTGATTGACAGAAACATTTGAAAAAATTCGCAGAGACAGGAAAATTTGTAAATTTTTAATGAAAATCATAGCAAAGTCTCAAATAACTATATTTCTGTATGTTTAGGAGATGGGTGTGGGGAGAGTAAAAAACCACTTTTGACCCAAGCATATAAAGAAGCACTTAATTTAAGAAACATTACAATTTTTTTAGAACTTAGCGGTTCACAGTTTTTGTGTTATTGAAAAAAAATATTTATAGTATGCCTCTCCACCCCCCCCCCCCTAAATTTCAACACTTGATTGACCGAAAAAATATTCAAATTTAAACCATTTACAAGCTGGTGAATCTTTCTTGAGTTACCATAAACATCTATGGATGAGATTTAACCTAATGTAACATTTTTTGAGTTATTTTTGATCAATGTGGATTTGGTTGCAATTTGCTATTGACATTTACGATTAAACATTAATTATTTTGTTATGCGTCAATGGTCTGGAAATATAAGGACATTACAACACAACTTTTTGTCAATAGTTTTTGATATTGTGTGCTTTTACATTCACGGAACCCTTGACGAGCGAATTTTATTCGCACTGGTCTGACTTTTTTTATTTCATTTCATTTAGTGGAGTCATATTAGTAAAAAAAAGTGATATATTTGATGTAAGAGCAAAGTTGAATTTTTTTTTGTTTTATGTTAAGGACATAAAAGTTAGTGGGCATGCAATTATTTAACAAATTTGGAGGTTCAGAAGTGACTTTTTTTTTTTTTACTAAATTTATGATAAGGGGCGGAAAAATCGTCGAATTTTCATGAAAAATTCAGAAAACATGTATTTTAATAGTTTTAATATGGGATTTAATTTTTACGAAAAATTTTTAATTTTTTCGGCCACAATTGGCATTTTTCGTTAAATTTGGCAAATGGTGACATTTTATGAGAAGTCATCCAAAATGAAAAATTTTTTTTTAATCTGTACTTTTTTTATCTCGACCTACTCAAAAAACACCAAAAAACCAGTTTTTGCCATTTTTGAGGCACTTCCGGACCTCCAAATTTGCTAAATAATTACATGCCCACTAACTTTTATGTCCTTAACATAAAACAAAAAAAAAATCCAACTTTGCTCTTTGCTATATAAGTATACCGTAAAAATCAAAAAAATAAAAATAAGACACAATACACAAACTTATCTTTATTTTTTCAACAATTTTCTGATCTCATACTTCGACTTATTAAAATCACAACGGACACTTTGAGTAATATATCGCTTACACATAAAATTTAAAGGTTCTTGACAACCATAATTTGTTCTATGAAAATTTATTGCAAGGTTTAACGATTTCTTACATTTCTTATAGGAACACACAATTTTACATTTTTTAAAAGATTAGGAAAATTATTCAAATGTCCATTCAATAAGTCGGAAATAAATATAACACCAGCAGACTGTCTACGAAGTTCAAGCGGTTTGAGTTTCAAAGTTCTACAACTATCCGTGTATGGAGCAAGATCTCTAATATTCTCCCACCTTCGTTTAGAACGAACAAATTCGTGTCCTCCAGGCATAGAATAAAAACCATTTCTGGGCACTCTCAATTCTCTTTATATGCCGCTCGTAATGGGGAGACCAAACGCAAGAAGCATATTCAAGCTGAGAACGCACATATGCTTGATACAAAATTATAAATGCCTTGAGACTAATGTATTAAGATTTGTACTGTATTCTAGAAAATTTAGTGTTTAATTGAGTTTAGTTGAGTAACACAGAGTTGAGAAACATATTTTGACATTTATAAACTTTTGCTGGCTTGTTTTTTTAATTTTCAGGATATTATGATTTGATTTTATATTTTTGCTGCTACTAAAATAGAATATTTTATTAATAATATAATTTTGAATGCAGTCAGGCGCATATAGAAAAAGGTTTAGGATAACGGAGTTACAAAGGACTAGAACATTCTCTAGTCAAACAAAATTTATATTAAAAATGATCGGTTAAGGGAGGAGGAGGGGAGTGCTGAACCTTTCTTTTTGTAAGGCTATGTAAAATTTAGAATTTTTCTTATTTTTATATGTCAAACCTTAAATCTTAAACCTTGTTTAATAGTGTACGGAAAAAAAGAAAGTTAAATAGCTATTCACAGAAATATTTTGTTTGCTAGAGAGGGAAACCGGAGAAAAAAGGATGGCTTGAAATAGCTAAAAGAACATTCAGAGAGCGGAAAAGCCTAGAGACAGCAGCTAAATTTAAAAAAAGGAGGCTAGAAATATGTTAAGGGTAGATGGATGCCACAGCGGTTGGGAATCAAGCTTTAAAGGATTTGCTAACGGGAAGGAATTTTAAATTTAAGTAGTTGAGGTCCGCCATCAAATTCATGGATGGTGGTGTTAAAAGGGGTATGTAACATGATTTCAAAACGATGCAGTGGTAAAAGTTAGATTGTGGGGATAGCATTTTGGGTTGTTGAAAGTCAAAGGATTGGCCCAACATTTTGAAATGTGTAATTAAGGCGCGGTTGGATTTGGATTTGGTTGGAGCGTTTAAAACTGAAATATGTCAGAATTAGTGTGATCTTATGGATATTTTGTGGTATGCATATTGATTCAAAGTTTTGCAAATTCGAGACATATGTTGAATTTGTTGTTAAAGCGGTGTTTGGATAAAGAGTTCAAGAGGCTATTAAACAGTGAGGTCATTTTTACGAATAATGCTGATGTCTAAAAAGGGGAATTTGGTTGTTACTTCCAACTTCATATGGGTGAATTGAATGAAGGGCACAATGGAGTTGAGATGTGAAAGAGCGTCATCAATGTGAATGGAAGGACTACATCAAATAATGTCATTGACATATTTTTTGAAGAAAAAAGAGGAGTAAAGAAATTGGTGTAAGGGTCTGCTCAAGGTATTTTCTAGTACCTAGACTGGAAGTGTTGAAGAAAGGGGATTGTCCATGACAAGTCATCGAATTTGTTGGTAAGCGTGATCGCGAAAAGTAAAATGGGACGTGTTGACGGTGCAAAAAAGGACAATTTGTTAGAAGAGCAGAATTGCGAAATTTTGAATGTCGAAGATGAGTATCGATCGGCAACGAATGCCTTGTTTACGTATTTTAGGAAGGTTTTAGATTTTTGGGGAAGTCGAGACGATAGATCGTAAACGGAATGAAGTTTGGAAATCAATGTGGTTGGAACAGTGAATATGTTGAGGTTTTCGAAAGGAGTAAGCTCATTTTTTATAGGGAAGAGGAAGATAACAAAATAACACTAATGTCACCTTTGTCCCCTGTAAGAACGGTTACTTCTGGGTGGGAGGAAAGAAACCACAAACAGAGAGGTATGGAGAGCTTGGATCATGATGGAGTCAGTGTGGTTTAACCTACGGCTTTTGAAAGAACGGTGTGTGTTGGAAAGAACTAAGAAGATGTTATTGAAGTTTTAGTGTTGAGAATAGACGAAATTGATAAGAATGTCAACACGTTAATGTAACTAAAGTGGGACAGTGTTAGTATCCGATATAATGATGTTGAGAAGTTGCCTGTTTAGTTGCTGAAAAATATGCCTGCGACCACAAGTACCCCGTTAAATGGTCCAAACAGGTTATTTTCAAGTGTTGTTGACACTATTGAGGATAAAATAGAAAAAGATCTTATATGAACGACATTGAAGGAGAAAAAATCTCTGTAGTGTTAGACGGCATGTATGAATACAAGAGCATCGTATAAAAGCCCAGTCCCCAGATCAATTTTATAAATCACCACCTATTAAAGGCAGTTTTCCCAGAAAGTACAGTGACCAGAAAAACATTTTGTTACATTTTGAGTAGTGTAAACAATTGAGTATTAATGATTTATCACTTACAAAACCATACCACTCACAAAACAACACAATTAAGTAATAAACAAGTAAACTTAATTTAAAACACCTTTTATTATAGCTTTTATTAATTTCATCTAATTAAATGTAAATCCAAATTACTAATGATCGCATTCTACACATTACCATTTATATCTTACAATTTGTGATTTTTAAATATATCCCCGGACCCCGTTAATGATGTAAATGTATAATAATATATATAACATTATTGTAATAACTGGAAATTACATAAGTTAATTAATTCAAGTATACAGTACAACGTCTACAAAATATCCTTTTTTTTTTTTTTTTGACGTCATTAAGATGAATACAATTAATTTATACCATAACATCAATATTCAAAACTAACAACTAATATAACATTAATAATCATGACGAATAATTTTGCAAAATACCAATGATTTCAAATATAAGTTATTCAAATAATTACTAAACCACAATAAATTAATTATTCATAATACTAGAGATTTAAACAGTTTAACAATTACTAACAAAACAAAATAACTAAACTATACGATGGATAGGCAAAATGAAATCTCGAAATCGATAGTTTTCTTTTGTGCTCTTTACTTTTTGTGTCTCAAAAAGATTGAATTCCTACGCAGTAGCTTGCCATTTTCTAGCTCAACCCAATATGAACGTGGTGTGCAATTTTTTTTATTAATTTTTGCTTTGATCCAGTAAGCTCCATTCTGAAGCCATACTAATTCTCCTTCATTAAATTCTTTATGCGAAATTTTGTTTCTATTATAATACTGTTGCATTTTATTTGTTTTATACTTAAATTTGTTTTCTAAATTTGGTAAAAATGGTGAACTATATAAAGTATCTTTGCCTGGAATTAGAGTTCTGGTTTTTCTACCCATGAGCAACTCACTTGGAGATAAATCTAAATGTTGTATCGGTGTATTCCTGTATTCGAGAAGAGCAATCCATAATTCCTGTTTTCCTTCTTTTGACTTTTTAAGCAGATTTTTTGCAGTTTGAACAGCTCTTACTGCCATACCATTAGCTTGCGGATAATATGGACTTGTGGTTGTTATTTCAATATCTAAATCTTTCCCAAATCTTTGAAATTGAAACGAATTAAAAGGCATATTATCTGCTATAATTTTGCGTGGAATTCCATGTAGTGCAAAAATGTTTTTTAATTTATTTATTATTTCTTGTGCGGTTTTGTTTCTAATATAAATTGGGGTATTTCATGTGACAAAAGGGTTTCTTTTCTATTGGAACTCCTTGATTTCTGACAAACATCACAAGATGCAACCATATTTTCTATATTTTCATTTATACCTGGCCAGTATATTAAAGTTCTTGCTCTTGCTTTTGTTTTTTCTATCCCCAGATGTCCTCTATGTAATTCATTCAGCAACGATTTTCTCAATGAATTCGGGACTAATAATTTATCTTGGTAAAAAATTAGTCCATCTTCTAGAATTAAGTCATTTCTAAATTTCCAGTAGAATTTGATATTTTCATGAAGTTTTCTCTTTTCTTTTGGCCAACCCTCGATTAAAACTTTTTTAAGTTTTTCTAATATACTATCGCCATCTGTTTCCATTTTATAAATTTCTCGTTTTTCATTACTTATATTTATAGTATGAATAACTTCAGCTAAATCTTCAATTTCCGTGCTTTTCTCATTTTTACTATAATATCGCGATAGTAAATCGGCAACAAATAAATGTTTCCCTGGCATGAATTTCAATCGTATGTCATAGTTAAGTACTCGTAACTTCATTTTTTGTAGTTTTGCGGAAGCAAGATTTTGCAAATTTCTTTCGACATAATGCCTAATAGTGGTTTGTGATCCGTGATCACAGTCAGTTGCCTTCCATAAATCCAATTGTGAAACTTTTTGCAGGCGAAGCAAATTGCTAGCATTTCTTTTTCGATTTGAGCATAGTTTGTTTCTGCTTCAGTCAGGCTCCTTGAAGCAAAATTTATAGGCTTCCCTTCCTGCATTATACAGCACCCAATACCATCTTTGCTGCTATCACACTGGATTGAAATTTCTTTATTCTCATCAAACGTTTTCAAAGTTGGTGCGCAAATTATTAAATTTTTTATCTTATTCAGACATTCTGTATGAATGTGGGGTTCAATTAATTTTAACGGTATGCGACGAGCCGGTTTACTTACAGGTGTAACATTATCTTTTAACTCTAACTTGAAATCTTTTACAAAGCATCCCCGGCCTGTAAAATTCTCTACATGCCTTGCAACAAAATTGTTTTTGTCCTCAGTTTGTATGCTATCAATCCGTTCAACCAAATTTAGATCTTTGCATGCTTGCAGTCCAAGTATAGGAATTGAATCCGAATCAATTATCAAAAATTTTTGCATTGAAATATCATTTTTTACACAGCACACCAGTTCACATTCTCCCATAATTTTCAACGCCGTACCGCCATAAGCTTCTACTTTACTTAAGCTTTTCTCTAAAGCAACAGATTTTAATTTTTTAAAATAATTTAGCGGTAAAACATTAGCTTGAGCTCCTGTATCGAGCTTAAAATTAATAATAAAATTTTGAATAAGCACTTTTTGATACCACGCGTTTTCTTTACGATTTTTATTTTCAATGGAATCAATATATAAATTTTCCGAATTTAAATTTAATTCTTTAATCTTTTTGACAAAACAAGCCGAAGAAAAATGATTAGGCTTACCGCAATTAGAACACTGTCTTCCGTAAGCCGGACATCTTCCTTGAGCATGCGATTGTGAGCAATATCTACAATTTCTTACGATTTCATTTTTCCTTCCATTTTGATAATTAGATCTAAAATTATTTACAAAATTTTCATTAGAAAAGGTTGAATTATTATTAAATTTATTATACTTAAATGTATGTTTATTTGGTTGAAACTTGTTTTCACCGCTATGTTGTGCCGTTGAACCCATCTTATTTTCATTAGCAGTCCTTTGCTCAATAGCATGTGCGTCTATCGATGTTGAAGGTCGTTGCATTTCATCAAATTGTTTTTTTGATGTTTCCGTTGCTCTACCCATTTCTATTGATTTTTCCAAAGTCAAGCCATCTTCCACCTCTAGATACCGTTTTTGTAGTGGTCTATCTGCTATTCCAAATACAATTTGATCACGAATCATGCGTTGTTCTTCATTGTAGTTACAGGTTTTCACTAATTTTTTTAAATTCATTAAGAATGTATCAAATGGCTCTCCGTCGCCTTGTTTCCGATTACGAAAAATAAAGCTTTCATATACTTCGTTTTTTCTTGGTTGACGAAAATTTCCAAAAGCTTCACACACCTTCTTGTAAACTGATTTTTCTTCTTCCTTAATGTTCAAAGTTTGAAATATTTCCACTGCATCAGGCCCTATTGCATTTAAAAAAATAGCCACTTGTACCTCTTCTGTTTTTTTCGATCCCTCAATAGCTATGAAAAAAATATCGAAGTTTTGTTTCCATACTCCCCAGCTTTCCGCCAAATTACTTCCATGCACGTCTAATTTATCAACTGCTTTGATAAATTCCATCTTATGAACTTCTTTTTCAACAATCACTTTTATTTTAGGTGGCCTTCCACGTTGTGCCTTATATCTCTTATCGTCTTCCGTTGCCGTTCTTTTTTTTAATCCCATATGTAGCTTTTCTTTTGAAACACTGTTATAACAACTATTTTTCTTTTCTAACTTCTAACTGCGCCATGTTACATTTTGAGTAGTGTAAACAATTGAGTATTAATTATTTATCACTTACAAAACCATACCACTCACAAAACAACACAATTAAGTAATAAACAAGTAAACTTAATTTAAAACACCTTTTATTATAGCTTTTATTAATTTCATCTAATTAAATGTAAATCCAAATTACTAATGATCGCATTCTACACATTACCATTTATATCTTACAATTTGTGATTTTTAAATATATCCCCGGACCCCGTTAATGATGTAAATGTATAATAATATATATAACATTATTGTAATAACTGGAAATTACATAAGTTAATTAATTCAAGTATACAGTACAACGTCTACAATACATTTTGTATAAAACTACAGCTACGATTCTTTTCTATTATTTCGATTCCTATTGAGGAGAAAGAAATTTTCACGATTGATGACAAATTGTTTCAAAAATTCACTTAATATATCTAATATAGATTGAATAGTTTTAACATTATTTCCGAAAATATATTTTTATAGAAACTAACCAATTTTATTTTTTTCCAAAAAATTAGGTAAAAAAATAAATAAAAATCTTTCTTTTGACACACTTGACAACATTTTTTTGACAAACTTATAATGCAATAATCTAGTTTTTGATCTCACATACCAATCCCAACCATCAAGATTTCTCTAAATTTAATGTTCCTACTCGTAATCACTTAAAATGAACGTTTTTTAAGCCAAAAATATGAAAATTTGCTATTTTTGACATACATAATGATTTTTTTGACACCCGGTACAGTTATCAAACACAGCGTCCTTTCGGACCTGTCCCTTGTGAATAAATATTTTTAGAAAAAAAAATTTTTGAAATACTTCCAGCCGTTTTCCCTGCAGTGTAGGTAATGACGGACGGACGGCAGACAGACAGACATACATTTTTTTGTTGCTTTTTTAGAATCAGTAGGTCCTAAAACGTCGAGAAATGCCAAAAAAGTGGGGGTAAGAATTTCACTTTGAGATCATGAATGTAATACAAATGTAATACTTTCAAACCGAAGTAAAATTGTTTTTATGTCGAATATAGACATAATTTTAAGAAAATTATAAGCATAAGCTACAATCGCAGCCCCTTAAACGTGACAAGAAATATAATTACGGTTTTTTTTCAAACTTTCAATTCCAATAAGTTAATTATATGTAAAAAAATAAATTACGGACAAAAATCAATATCCAATAACTCTGACCTAATTTTATAGAAAAATTCAAAAAGAAAAAAATTATATGCTTTAGCAATTAGAAATGGGAAAACGATTTCTTTGGTTGTAAAAATATAGTTTTGTTTTTCTCGATGAACATAACTGTTGAAACGTTTTTTTGTTCCCATAAATCAAATATTTAAATCCCACTGGAAATTAAAGAATCTAAATTGAACTTTTGTTATTATGTACATATTGTTATTTTTTATACTTATGGCATATGCTACAAAACAAAAAATATTAATTGAGTTAAGGTTGAAGAATTTTTTTTCTGAAAATGGTTCTATTCTTACTCTAAAATACTCCAAATTTACAAAGAGGCGTTAATTTTTGTTCTTGAGATATTTAATTTTAAAGATTTTTAGTAAAACTGAAATTCGAATTTTTCTTCATTTTTTCAAACAACTTCCATTAACAAAAAATTTTAAAATTAATTAAATTTTAACTTTTTTTTTAAATATAGTTCTAACCTTACTTTAAAATATATCAAATTTACAAAGAGGCGTTAATTCGTGTTCTTGAGATATTTAATTTTAAAGATTTTTAGTCCGTCTAAAATTCTAATTGTTCGTTATTTTTTCGAACAATTTTTATCATCAAAAAATTTTAACCACTGAAGTTCGAGAAAAAATGAACAATTAGAATTAGAACAATCACAAATAATTTACTGAATTAATTAGAATTTTAATCGGACTAAAAATCTTTAAAATTAAATATCTCAAGAACACGAATTAACGTCTCTTTGTAAATTTGATATATTTTAAAGTAAGGTTAGAACTATATTTAAAAAAAAAGTTAAAATTTAATTGATTTTAAAATTTTTTGTTAATGGAAGTTGTTTGAAAAAAATGAAGAAAAATTCGAATTTCAGTTTTACTAAAAATCTTTAAAATTAATTATCTCAAGAACAAAAATTAACGCCTCTTTGTAAATTTGGAGTATTTTAGAGTAAGAATAGAACCATTTTCAGAAAAAAAATTTATTAAATTCCAATTGATCTTCGACCCTAGCGCCATCTTTAAAAAAGTTTTTTAATATTTGTATATAAAAATTAATTATAAAAACAATAAATTAATTTTTTTTTAAACGACTAACTAATCATCGATCAAACAATAAAAAGTTTGATGAAATCGGTATAGCCGTTCCCGAGCAATTTAATTTCAAAGTTACATCGGATTGGCAGAATTTTCATTT
Organism: Diogma glabrata; assembly: GCA_963693315.1. NCBI lineage: Eukaryota > Metazoa > Arthropoda > Insecta > Diptera > Cylindrotomidae > Diogma > Diogma glabrata. The sequence goes on from CAVNZG010000960.1 coordinate 17,256, forward strand.
TTTATGCATGTTGAGGTGCCCCCTATGCTCAAACTATGCACTTTAAAAAAATTTTAAAATAAGTCGTATTTTTTATTTTGGCTATACTACTTATATGCCAAGTTTCAGCAAAATCAAAAATGGTCAAGTTTTCACAACTCTGTCTAGAACACGTTTTTCATCTAAAGAGAAATAGAGAAAAAAGCACAAAAATTTAAAGCAAATGAATGAAGGAGCAAATTAAATTAAACCGGGAATGATGTTTTTGCTTTGATTTTATTAAATACGAATACGGTGTACTCAAAAATTAGTGTGTAAGTACTAATAATTCAAATGTGTGTGAACTAAAGAACTTTAATCGACCTCAAAAGGTTTTCTTCATTTTTACTTTACATTTGATGTAAACAGGCTTTCTTGAAAGAAAAACATACTTACTTTACACGTCACATTTTTGAACCTACAAAAATTAAAAGCGTTGGGCTGGGTTCTGATTATCATTTTTATGATCAAAGACATTTTCTAAATTAGGACGTGGATGCCATTTGCAAATTCTGATCTTTAAATATGTTTGTCGATAATGTTTTTTGAGTTTTCTAGAAACTTTAAATATTGATTAGAAATTTTGATTTTATTTCACTGAATTATTTGAATTAAATACAATGTAAATCTCGAAATATGTAAATACATCATTGAATCTGAAAAGTGAAAAGTGAAATTCTTACCTCCACTTTTTTTGGCATTTCTCGACGTTTAAGGGCCTACTGATTCTAAAAAACAAAAAAAATGTATGTCTGTCTGTCGGCCGGCCGTCATTGGATTTCAAAATTTTTTTTTCTAAAAATAGGTATACTCAAGGGACAGGTCCGACAGGATGCTGTGTTCGATAATTGTACCGGAAGTGTGACAAGAATATCATTATGTGTGTCAAAAATAGCAAATTTTCATATTTTTGGCTTAAAAAACGTTCATTTTAAGTGATTACGAGTAGGAACATTAAATTTGGAGAAATCTTGATGGTAGGGATTGGTATGTGAGATCAAAAACTAGATTATTGCACTATAAGTTTGTCAAAAAAATGTTGTCAAGTGTGTCTAAAGAAAGATTTTTATTTATTTTTTTACCCAATTTTTTGGAAAAAATAAAATTGTTTGTTTGAAATGAAATTTTATTATTATTATTGAGAAATATGGCATTATAAGTTTGTCAAAAAAATGTTGTCAAGTGTGTCAAAAGAAAGGTTTTTATTTACTTTTTACCCAATTTTTTTTGGACAAAAATAAAATTAATAGTTTGTATGACATGAAATTTTATTATTTTTATAGAGAATTATGGCATTATAAGTTTGTCAAAAAAATAATGTCAAGTGTGTCAAAAAATGATTTCATTTATTTTTTAGCCCATTTTTTTGGAAAAATGTAGCTGTTTTTATGACGTAAATGTAATTGAAAATGAAATTGGACATGGAAATTTTTGAATTTGTTAGTTTTTTAAATATTTTTAGAATTTTGAAAAAGTTTGGATATTTGATTTTGTAATAGTTTTTGCAATATTTTTAGAATTTCAGAAAATGTTTTAATTTTTGATTTTGTAAGAATTTTTGGAATATTTTTAGAATTTTGAAAAATTTTTAATTTTTGATTTTATTATAATTTTTGGAATTTTGAAAAAAGTTTCAATTTTTGATTTTGTAATAATTTTTGCAATATTTTTAGAATTTTGGAAAAGTTTAAATTTCTAAGAATTTTTGGAATATTATTGGAATTTAGAAAAAGTTTAAATATTTGATTTTATTCTAATTTTTGGAATATTTTTGGAATTTAAAAAAGTTTGATTTTATTTAATTTAACAATATTTTTGGAATTTTGATTATAATATTCCGGCAACTTATTGATGTTTCGTGTTAGTTTTGTAATAAATTTTTAAACAGACATAAAAAAATACTTGTACTTTAACAAAGAGTTATGTTTGATATACATCGCTGCCCAAAACTAAAAACCATGTCCTCATAAAAGTTTTTGCCGAAACAATACAAATCCTTTAACCCAGACCGAAGTCTTGATATCTCAGTGTGAGATTTCAGCCCCTCCATATTTTTAACGTTTAATTCAATTAAACGGTCAAAATCTTTTTTTTAATTTTTCCTTCATTTGCCGCTTCTATTAAAACATCATCTAAATAAATCACTACTCCTGACAAGTTTTCTAACATTTAGTAACGAATATTTCGAAATAATAATTTTTCTAAAACTATTACGAATTATCACCGACCTTAGTACTCTGTACTATAGTAGTTCAGTTACTACTAACATTTTTCACCGACTTCAATAATATACGGTTAAAATATTTTCATTATTGCCATTCTGAGATTATAAGGAACAGCAATAGCGTTCTGGTGATTTTTTGGAATTTACTTTAATATTGCCGACGTGATTAAGTACAATTGTAGAATTGCTCCATGTGATAATTTTTTTAACACTCGCCAGCGACACAAATTTATTTTTATACGTTTATATGCCAATCACAATTTTTATTTCACTTTTACTTTATTCTTTATTCGTTCCTTTCATCGTCTAGCTGAAAAAGGACGCTACCCACCCCTGTAACGTTTGCATCACAGTATATGAATAATTCCTTAGAGCAATTAAGATTGACTAACACCGGCGCAGCGGTCAACAATTTTTTTAGAGTTTCTATAGCGGCGTGGGCCTTTGGAAACCAATCGAACTTCTTATGACCTTTCTTTAGTAGCTTAGTGATTGGGGTAACCACACTGGCGTATCTAGGTATAAAGTGCTCATACCACCTGGTCATTCGCAAAAGACGACGTATTTGTTTTACCGATACCGGTGCCCTATACTCTCTGATTGCTTTCTGCAGATGCCTGACTTCCCGTACATGAATTTGCTTTTTTCAAGATTAATTGTAAGCCCAGACCCCTTTAGAAATTTTGACACCATGAGTAAAACTTCAATATGTTCCACGTAGGTTGCCGATCTGATAAATAAGTCGTCCAAGTATACGAAAACTCTATCGTGATACTCCTTTGTGCATAAGTCGACATAGAGTATGGAGAATATTACACAGCCCAACTGGCATTACTTGGTGCTGGTACATCAGCCGATCGGGCATCCCGGCACCGTAAAAAGTTACAGTTTGTCAAATTATTTTTCAAATTATTTGTCATATATATTTTTGTTGCCAATTCAGCAGAATACGAGGGATATCCCGACCATCTGCTTGGACCCAAAAGTTCCTCATCTGAGTCTATCGAAGGATAGGATATATAAGGACCCGAATTTGACGTGACACCTCCCAGTACCATTTTTCAGCCACTCCAGTCAAATATCGAGTGACTAATGAGTCCAATGCTTGCAGAGGTATGCCATCTCGCCGAACAGATGCTTCAATTCAAATATAGTAGCAAGTAAATTAAAATAAATAAAAAGCCCGCCCATTAATAAAATCCACTTGATTCGGTTAGTTAAACCTGGGAGTTGGAGGGCATGGAGGAGGCGGGTGTTACAAAAGATCTTCAAAAGGTGAGCCTTGAAACACCCCTGCGAGGGGGGTGGGTAATCAACATCTACTAAGCGCATATGTCTACGTCGACTGACGTACTGAGTAACATACTACTGAAACATCGAATTTTGTAATGCAAGTGGTAACTCCTAATTTTAGTTAATTTTTTTTCAATAAAATATGAATGTAGCTCAAACAAACATGAAACACAACAAATTAATTTAAATTATTTCATTTTTGAACAGTAATCACTAAGGATTATTTCCAGGAAAAATAATTAAATCCACTTGTAATAAAAACAGAAAAAAACCAAAAGCATAAATAATTATTATTCCTATTTATACATTTATCATTTTATGAAATTAATTATCATAAATTAAATTGGCTTGTCTTTTGAGGGAATAATATTCAAAAATGATTTACCGGAACAGGGAACAGTATTGAAAATTTCGTTTACGATTTATAAATATTTTGTAACCGTAAATTATTCTTTTTAAATATTAAGATTGTCTTGAAAAGAAAACGAATTACCTTGTCATTGTTTATTATTCGTTGTAATAATTTTATATTTAAGCTAAATAATTATAGGTGGTGAAAGAAAAATGAAATTATAGTGATAACTTTACTTTTTCGACAGCCAATGGTGGGTGTCCTACATATAACAAAAAGGTTGTCCTCATACCCAAATATGATAATTTTGTTTATTAATCAAAACCCCCGATATAGAAGCCTTCTTCATTTTTTAGCACAGTAAAAATCGTGAACTTGTAGCGCCATTTTGAAATTAAAACTCAATATAAAAAAAATTCAAAAAATCGCCATAACGCTCATAACGCCATCAGGAAAAATAAAACTCCATATAAAAAAAATTCAAAAATATTTAATCAAAATCACTAATCCAATTTTTTGCATATGGCAATGTACATTGTTTATTGCAAATGGCGTGAATGGGTAGGGCTATGATATATCGGGGGTTTTGTATTAATACACGAAGAGGTTAACATATGCTTTACCATAGAATAGTAGGTTGTATTACTAGCGCGAAACTAAGTTCTAAGCTTACTAGTACTAAACTGCTAAAATTAAATTTAATTTCAGAAAATCCATCAATTTTCCAAATATAATATGATTTCATAAAATCAAATTTTAAAATTGCGCACGATACGCGTAGCGGCGAATGCAGTACCTTCACGAGCATGGAAAATGGTTTGTAGCTCGAGTTTTGTTATATACTTTTTCTACAACTTTGTTATAATGCACAAACATGTATAATTACTTGAAAAAATGAACTACTAATTATAAATTAAACGCAAACAGTTTACAAATTGTGGTGGGTTTTGCATTATTCTGTGTCAAAATGAGTTGAAATATTTAAATTACATTTGATTTATGATTTAAAAATGTATAAAAAGGATTTCTGTCTCCAACTTGTAAGGAGTTTCTCTTTAAACATTAGGACATGGTCTTCTTATTCTTATTAAAGGCTGTGAAAATTTCAATAATACCATAAATTCTAGTTTACAAAAAGCATATTTTCCTAAAACTGTTAGGTAATACATATATGTATATAAAAAATATTTTACATAACACTTTTGATTCTCATTACGTTACACTTATTGTAATAATCAATTAACATGTCATGGATAGTGTGATGTAATCATAAATTTCGATAGAAATTTGGCGAGTTTTTTAATACAACAAAAAAATTACTCAAAAAAAAAACTCAATTTAAAATTTTGACGAGCCCTTATCTTACAGCTAAACATGAAAAAATCCAATTTCGAATTCCTTTATTTCACCATTGTAATAATATTATAGTCATTATATGGCTCAAAGAATATAAATATTCTTTAAATCTGAAATTGTAACATATTTTAAAACTAAAAAACTGAAAAAAACAACGAAAAACAGAAATAATTTAATATTTATGAAATGAGATTTTATTTTCACTTAAAAATTGGTCGTAACTACGACGGTAATTTTTAATAGAGATGGCACTGATTTCCTTTTTTCGAAATACATTCCTACTTTCCGAAACTACCTTACCTACTTTCCTATTTGAAAATTTTGACAGATAATTTGTATTTTGAAAACATTCATAAATATTATTTCTTCCAAATCAAGGTTGCTTTTGTTATTTTTAATATAATTATTATCTTTCTTAAATTACTACAGTTAACTGAAAAGAAAAAGTTAAGTTAAACTTAAATGATTAATAATTATTAATTATTAAACTTATTTGATTAATAATTGTTATATACTATCAAGTATGTGTGGAATTATGTTTTATTTTCTAGTTTGTAACAAGTGCGACATATTTCTTCAAATTAATAGTGAATCAGCAAACTCTAATAAGCTACCATCTGTTAAAAATTATATTCTGTGACTGGAATTCCAACTTTAGCTTTGTTAGAGCGTTTGCTTAAGTTTTGTTTATTTATAAGATCAGTAGATCTATAATATCACGGTCTGTACATCTACTCTCCGAAACACACATACTAGATATTAGATAACAATAATTGATCAAATAAGTTTCTAATTGAGTAACTTGTTAATTATATTTAATTTAACTTTTTCTTTTTAGTTATTTTAATTATGACCGTTTTGGTGGTCAAAAATTTATGAGTGAAACTCATATGATGGCATCGAACCCAGATCAGTGGATAGAACCAATGGCCGATGCTGGTGATGATCAATATACCTTTCATGTTGAACCGGTTTAAACAATTGTTGCAGAAGTTTCAAGGAAAGTTAAAGACGCTGGAATGAAGGTTTTAGCTTTAAAACCATGCACTCCGGTTGAGCTTGTGAAAGAGTACATTCCCTTAGCTGATATGATTTTAATTATGACCGTTAAACCCGGTTTCGGGGGTCAAAATTTATGAGTGATATTATGCCAAAAGTGGAATGGCCACGTTAAAATTACCCCAACATCAGATATAGAGGTTGATGGAGGAGTTGGACTAGAAACAATTAATGAGTGTGCTAAAGCTGGAGCAAATATGATTGTTGCTGGTACAGCAATTATTCGGGCTACTAATTAAAAAGATGTAATATCGCTTTTAAAAACTCTTCAGTAGTTTACACTGGTAGTCTCATAAATATGTTATTGTTCCTAATTTTAAGATGATTTGTTAACTTGGGCTGGATATGGATTTAGATATGGATATTAGTGTTTCCAATTATCCGTGTTTTTAACTATCCGGATATCGAATAGTATGTAAAGTAATTATCCGGATATCCGGATAATAATCCGGATAGTGGATTTAAATAAAATCAGTATGTAGTTTTAAAAAACAAGAATTAGCTAATAATTTATTTTCATCTGGAAAATAATATTTTAAAAATACAAGAGCGTTTAACATTGGAATCTGCAACAGTTTGCGTTAAGAAGATACTAGCAACCGAAAAGACTCTTTCACTTTCGTTCGAATTAGGTTGAATGGTCTTCAGAGCATCAAACAGCTTTTCTAGGTAAGGAGTGAGTGTTTTATTTATGCTTTTATAAATTAAATTCCTCGTCCAGTGAAGAATAATTATTTTAACGATTAACTTTACTATGTATTTTCGATTGGTGATATCGTATTTTTTAATTCCATGACTAAAGTACATTCGGTAAGTTCGGTCGGAGTTGGAGAATTTTCATTTTCCTTAACTTCTTGTTCCGCCATTTTTAACTTAACATTTTCGGTTGTTTTGGTATACGGAAACAAACTTTGTATTAACGTTTTTGCATAACTGATAGCTTATGATTTAGAAATATAACTAAAATACCCAAAACTATTATGTTGGAATAGTGTTGAATTCTGCACCAACATCATTAATGAAACTAATTCAAACATTTCTCGTTTTGTTAATAAACTGCCTTAACGTGATTGATTAACTTTAAATATTTTCAAATTACAAAAACTTGAACCGTAAATTATGACACGGCAAAATACTGTTTTTTATTTGTAAATAAATTACACTTCTCAAAATTCAAAACAATTGCTGGAATGATAATTTTTAGATCAACCAAACGCAATGTCTAAATGAAAAAACTAAGTTTTAGATTGACTAAACGAAAACGTCTAGTATGAAAATTTTTAAAAAGATAAATAGCGCAAACAATTTTTTTTGCTTTAATTTTGTTATCCGGATTGCTTTTGTGAATTAACCGGATATCGGATAGCAAAATTTTTACGAATTATCCGGATAATTCCAATCCGGCTTAAACCGGATTGGAAACACTAATGGATATGGATGTGGATATGGATATGGATATTGATATAGGTATGAATATGGATATGTATATGAATATGGATGTGGATATGGATATAGATAAAGATATGGATATGGATGAGGATATGGATTGGACTTCGTATGGATATGACATGGACATGAATTGGATATGGATTGGATATGTATTAAATACAGATTGGATATTGATTTGATATGGGTTGAATATGGGATTGTATATGAATTGGATATGGATTGGATATGGATTGGCTATGGATTGGGTATGAATTGGATATGGATTGGATATTAATTGAGTATATGGATTAGATATGGATTGAATATGGAATGGATATGTATTGGATATGGATTGGATATGAATTGGATATGGATTAGATATGGATTGGATATAGATTGGGTATGAATTAGATATGGATTGGATATGGATTGGATATGGATTGGATATGGATTGGATATGGATTGGATATTGATTGGATATGGATTGGATATGAATTGAATATGGATTGGATATGGATTGGATATGGATTGGATATGGATTGGATATGGATTGGATATGGATTGGATATGGATTGGATATGGATTGGATATGGATTGGATATGGATTGGATATGGATTGGATATGGATTGGATATGGATTGGATATGGATTGGATATGGATTAGATATGGAATGGATGTGGATTGGATAATAATTGAAAAGGGATCAGTAATGGATTAAAAATTGGATATTGATGTTATATTTTTTTTATATAGACCAACAAAAAGAAATGATATCAACGGAAAAAACATTAAAAATGTAAATTCAGCAGTTTTTTTTAAGATGTTTAATACACAATGTACGAAAACAAAACAAACAAAACGAAATGATATCTTAGCGGAAAAAAACATCAAAAATGTAAATACAGCAGTTTTTTAGAGAGATTAGGTACACAACGTAAAAAAACAAATAAAAAGCAATGATATCTTATCACACGCACATTTCAGCGGTAAGAACGTCAAAGCAACCAAATCAGGAGTTTGTTTTTAGGGTTTAATACACAACATAAAAGTACCAAACCAAAGAAATGATACATTTTGATAAGCAAATTGGATACTGCGACAGTAAAAACATTTCATGTAACTATTCAAGCTAAAATTTTCAATAAACATACCAAGCTACAAAAATGTATGTACATTTTATGAACTAAAACTTAAAAATAAAAAATATATAAATAAATAGTCCCGATGGTCGACACAATTAAGTTTACAAAGTATAAATTTATTTTTCTTCGAATTCTAAATGTACAATGCATTATTTGAAAGTTAATCTGAAACGAGAGAAGTACAAGCCAAACGCAAAAACTCTTTGAAGTGTAAGGGATCTCTTGTCATTAAACGCCCAAAATTAGGGCTTTCAAAAATAAAATACTGTGTGCCTTCAAAGAGTTTTCGCGTTTGGCTTGTACTTCTCTCGTTTCAGATTAACTTTCAAATAATGCATTGTACATTTAGAATTCGAAGAAAAATAAATTTATACTTTGTAAACTTAATTGTGTCGACCATCGGGACCATTTATTTATATATTTTTTATTTTTAAGTTTTAGTTCATAAAATGTACATACATTTTTGTAGCTTGGTATGTTTATTGAAAATTTTAGCTTGAATAGTTACATGAAATGTTTTTACTGTCGCAGTATCCAATTTGCTTATCAAAATGTATCATTTCTTTGGTTTGGTACTTTTATGTTGTGTATTAAACCCTAAAAACAAACTCCTGATTTGGTTGCTTTGACGTTCTTACCGCTGAAATGTGCGTGTGATAAGATATCATTGCTTTTTATTTGTTTTTTTACGTTGTGTACCTAATCTCTCTAAAAAACTGCTGTATTTACATTTTTGATGTTTTTTTCCGCTTGATAATTTACTGTGATAGGAGTAGAAAAACAACATATTCACCCACGTAAAGCTTTGTACCGAAAATATCTTGACAGCTGGTTTGTATTTTGAAAACTCAACTTAATTGTTATCTCTTGCAAGTCAGATTGTTTTGGTTGTATTTAATTTGTTTTTACTATAAGTTAAGTTAGTTGAATGAATGAATGATATTTTTATTGTTATCGACAACTATACAAATTTTTACAAGATTTGAGAGAACAGTTTTTTTTCCATTTAACTTTACAGCTCATAATATTTATATTATTTAATTTGGTTTAGATTACTTTGCTTAAATTTAGATGTAATTATTGATGTTTATTGTTGTTTTAATTTGTGTGGTTTATACATGTATGTGTAACTAAAATTAATTTAACAGAACTTAAAATGCGACTTAAATGATAAACTTATGCTAACGCCTATGATAAGGTGTGTGAAATTTCATTTTATAATTAGCCAAATGCATAAAACCTAGAAAATTCGAATTAACTAGGTTTTCCTAGTACTAACTAGGTTTTGTATGCAAGAGAATATCAAGGTGAATTTATTATACCAATTCGCCATTTTAAAAAACATCGAAAAATTATAAAACTAACCTGTCACTGAGGTTAAGACTTTTATTTAATGTGAAATATTATATACAAAATGAAAATTCTATAAAAGAAATGCAAGCTAATTTATTAGTTAGTATTTTATATTGCAGACCCTAGTTTGTAGATTAAGAACATGTTGTTTGAACAGAATTTCATTAAAGTTATAATCTGTTAGTCCTGAGGTTTCGTGATGGTTCCGCACTTCTCTCGATTCAGTCGATCGTATAAATATCGCATTCTACATTTGCATTCGAATATAAATAAATAAATAAATTTGAATATAATTGTAATGGGTATCGAGCCTATTGTGGTGGGTGTACACCGTATGATCGTTCTCTATATCGTGAGTAAACGACATTTGTACACTACCTTTATCTGACTGCGTATTTATTACTTTTTTCACTTTAAACTTTTGTTGGTGGTAAAATATACCACAAGAGATAATTTAACACTGCCCGTCTATACGTCCGTAAGTCCAAATCTGTCCGGCTTTTCAATGATACAGTTTGCCAAACAACTTTGCACCAAGGAAGGAACCGTTAGACCCGTTTGCGTGCGTCAACTGAGGTCGTCGGGAGGATCAGAGAAAGTAAAACACTATTTAAATTCAAACTGATTCTGATTTTTATTTGTTCGAAAACTTTCTTTTATACAATTTTTGGATTTGCATTTTCATTTTCCTAATCCCCACTTAAATCAATCAATATATTTATTTCAAATTAATTATGTAGAAAATGCAATTCTAGCAAAATGTACATATAATATATTTTTGCTTAATTGCTTATTATTTTCCCCTTAATAAAATCCGTATCATCATAATTATTTACCTTTTGTTTTATTTAAAATTATTTAAAATTAGTTCCAATGTTTTGAAACATAATATATGATGACACACTTTTATGATGACACACTTTGAATAACGTATAATTCATAAAGTTCATAAAACTTCGCTTACTTATAATTGTAAACATATGAAATGTTGTTTACTAAATTATTATCATTTTGTTTTGATAAAAAAGAAATTACGTCATGGGAATTCCTTTATAACTTATTATATGTGTTTTGATTTGGATAGGTAGACGTAGTAGTATCTCTACACTATTTTTAAAATAAAACACATTAATTATTTTAATTAATTTTTTTTTTTTAAAACCAAAAAAAAAAAAAACAAATTAATTAAAATAATTAATGTGTTTTATTTTAAAAATAGGCTCGATACCCATTACAATTATATTCAAATAATAAATATAAGCCTACAAAATAATAAAAAAATAAATATTATTTTGTACTTTTATTTTGACTAGAAACTTTTCTTTTAATACCTAGTTGGTTGAAGTTGTTTCTAATTCTAATCTCTAATCCGAGTGACAAAGTAAGTACTTCAAACATGTAGGACACCTAATTATTTGGAAATAATTTGTTTTACACTCGTTTCTACTTGACACCGTATATCACTTCTTTTTGTACTGAACAGATAGTTTTGACTATTAAACTTTAAACTGCACCTTTTTCACGAACTAAAATTTACAGTTTTGATGTTTTTTGTTACTGATATCACGATTTTTTGTAGTAAATAATAAATTTTATGAGCTTGGATTATAATGAAATAAATAATAAAATTAATAATAGGTAATTATTTCATTTTGATATAAGCAATTTGAATTTTTGTCATCGATTTATTTGTATACCAACAAACTTTAACGATTGATTGAATTATTTCCAATTTTTCTGCACTCATAAAAACAACATACCCAATAATCCGCAATATATATAATTTGGGCCAAAGATTTATCTAGTGGTGTGGTTTGGTTGGGTGAACCTCGCATATTGGCACCAAATATTTTGAGGAGTATACTAGAATTGCTTAAGAATATGATGTAAAACCAAAATATAAGTTTCGTCATGTTTGCTATTTGGTCCAGAATCTAAAATAATTTGTTTATCGCCTTCAGATGATCTTTCGATATTAAACATGGCTTAGAACTATAAAAAAAAATGTAAGTAACAGATTTAGTTCAAGTATCATTGCTTTAATATTAATTTCAAATTTCTTTAATATTAAGATTAATTTCAATGTGATTTTTCAGTATACAAATACTGAATTTATATTGTCTCACTTTTGTTTTATTTAACTAGAAACTAAATTTGATAAAACTATTCTTGAATTAAAAATAATTTTCAAAGTATGTAATTTCATATTTCAAAATAAGATTCAACAAACGTTTAACCACTTGTTACGGTGAAAATGTTTGTTTGTTTGTATCTGCAAATCGACTAAAACTATGCAATTTGCTGTCCTACTTGAAAAAATTTTGACAGCTATAAAAGTTGATCATTAGAAAAAGTATTTGCATACCCGTGAACATTATTAGGGACAATGGCGTTAAATAGCACACGCGGTGTTGTTGTAGAGGTCTAGTGATTGGCACTTTACGGTGCAGTTTTTAATTTCATTTAAGTTAGATCGATAAATACATATGTTTAAGAAAAAAGCTATATAATAATGTTTTTATGACAACTTCCTTTCTAATGTTTCTTAGTCAAGACCAGAATCATCATAGTAAAATTTCATTAAATGATATTTTTGAAGAATATAAAACGAACACACCAACCATAATTTCTATAATTTAAAATTTCTAGAAAAAGTGATTGCATACTCTGAATTATTGTTGGGGACAAAGGCTCTAAATAATACACTCCAGCATTTTGTTGTAGGGTCTACCTATTGGCACATTACGGTATAGATTTTTAAACGAATTTAATTTAAATTGAATCCCGAAAATTTTTGGAAATATTCAGTCATTCGCAGTAAAACAAATTATAATAATGTTTTTATGACAACCTACACACCTAAACCTTAACACATTTCTTTTAAAAAAAATTGTCTTGTTAACACCTTTTATGCAGAATCAGAGTAAAATTTTAGAAAAAAATATTGCAATCCAGGAAAAAAATTATTTGGAACAAATTCACTAGATAATATACCCCACTCTTATTTAAAACACATATTTCACCCTACAAATGTCCAAAAATAAATGTCCATACGCATTAAAAGAACAAATTATAATATGTAATGTTTTTATGTCACACTACAAACCAAATACATTCCCTTTTAAAATTGGTCTTAACTCTTAGCTAATTTGCTTTAGTTTTTTTATGCAAAATCAGAGTAAAATTAAATGATAATAAAGTTTTTACTTTTTATGACAGTTTCCTTTCTAATTTTTTTCTTAACAACAGAACCAGAATAAAATTGACATTTGTTGATTTTTTTTTATTGTAAAAAGCGTTCAATAGATGGATCCAAAGGCTTATTCGTATGAAACTTATTCGTCTTAAAAATTATTTTAACATTAGTTTCTCAAAACTCAAAACTTTTTCCAAAATGTTATATTTTAACAAATTTTGGTTTACAGTCATGTGTATTAAATTCATTTCATATTAATATTTAAAGGTGAGTTTATGTTAAACGAGTCGCCATAAGCTTATATTATATGGACAACATTAGATCAAATCAGTTTTTTGAGGTTATGTCTACTAGGTTCAGCGTAAATAAGCAAAAGTGGTAATCGGTATTTTTTTTTTTACGAACAGCGATCTACCGCATCGCTTTGATAAACAAAACTAGTATGGTATTTGTCATACTATATTTATAATTCCTTGTGCCATTGGTGCCTTAGATTTCTGCTTATTTCAAATAATGAGACCCAGTCTACATGGTGACGAATATATATATATCGTAAAAATTTTCCGGCTCTGAATGTGCAAGCAACATGCGATGGAAATGAAATGTTCACAAGTATTGATTGCAGTTGGGCTGGATCCGTACATGATGCGCAAATTTGGCGAAATTCAGTTTTCCAACAAAAGCTAAATGCAAATACACGTGGAGCTCTGCTTTAAGCAGATGAAGGATATCCATTGACACCATGGACGATGACTATTTACCGTAACCCAACCACCCCAGTGGAAAAAGCTTATAATAATTTACATAAAAAAGAGCGAGTAATGATTGAGCGTTTGTTTGGTCAATTGAAGAGGCGTTTTCCTATACTAGGACAAAGAATTAGAGTCGCTACACACAGGATTCCAAAACTTATTGCGGATTGTTTCATTTTGCATAATATTGCAAAGTTTTTAAATGATCCTGGTTTTCAAGATGAGGAAGAAATCGTAGAAAATGAGGATAGTTATCAAGAAAACTCAAATAACCATTTACTTAGACGAGGTCGAAATCGGCGTGATAATATTGCCATTGCAATTCATGGTATGGAAAATTGATTCAATTCATTCATGAATTAATCTAACAAAGTTACTAAAGATACTTAATAAATGTTATGAATTAAAAACAAAAATTAAGCCAAGTATATATTTTATTAACAAAGTTTTGCCAACTTGGCTTCATAATATTTTGTTTGGAGTTCTGTTAATCTTGTTTGTTTTTTCATTAACTCCTCCTGCATGTCTAATTTTTTTCTTGTTTTGCAAATATTTCAAGCTGGCGCTCGGTTAATATTTTTTTCATATTTTCCTTGTCTTTCGGCAGCTCTTGGTTGGAAGATTGCGGTTGTTTTGGAGCTTGTAACATCTAGAATAAAGATTTATTAGCATTTGTTTATTTCTTTACTTTATTTTTTTAATTATTTATTTTTGTATTTATTACTTCGGTCTGAAAGACCTAAGTATTACATTCATGAGCTCAGAGTGAAATTCTTACCCCCCCCCCCTTTTTTTGGCATTTCTCGACGTTACTCGTAGGTCCTAATACTGATTCTAAAGAAGCAAAAAAAAATGTGTGTCTGTCTGCATTACCTACGCTGCAGGAAAAACCTCTCTCTCTCTGGCATTTACATCCCATGGAGGGATTTTGCCGTCTGTGCAATCAGCTTCCAATCATCTCGTTCCATGACCAGTTGACCCCAGTTTCGACATCCTATATCACGAAGGTCTTGGATGATGTCATCACGCCAGCGTTGTCTAGGTCTTCCTCTTCGACGAACACCAGCTGGTTGTTGTTGGGACGCTTTTTTAATCATTCTATCTAATGGTGCCCTTTCTACATGACCAAACCATCTAATCCGGTTGGATTTAATGAATCCGATTACATCGCAGCCTCCAAGAAGCTGTCTGATTTCATGATTCATTCGGATTCTATACTGATTTTCAGCAACTTTACATGGACCATAAATTGTTCGTATGACTTTCCTCTCGAATGTTGATAGAATTCTTCAATCGAAGGAAGTCAGTGTCCAGCTTTCGCTTCCAAAGGTAAGCACAGGTCGGATTAATGCTTTGTAAAGTGTGAGTTTGCACGACTGCGAAAGATGTTTGGATCGCAAAAGTTTTGAGTTTGCGTAGAAAACTCTGTATGCGGCAGAGACACGGGCTTTAATATCTGCCTGCATGTCATTTGACGATGTTATTACAGACCCGAGGTATTTGAAGTTTTCTACACGTTCTACTTCATAGTCGCCAGTATTCAGATTGCCGGGAGGTATATTCCCAGATGTTGTTAAAAGTTTAGTCTTGCCGGTGTTAATGCATAATCCAAGTTGTTTAGCGTTTCTTTCAAGCTGAGAGAGACTATCCTTAATATCGCTTGGTCTACGTCCGAGAAGCGCAATATCATCTGCGTAGCCAAGAATTTGACTAGATTTGTTAAATATACAGTTTTGTGTCTCAATGCGGCTTTTTTTTATCGCGTACTCAAGCGCCAAATTTAATAGTACGGGCGCGAGTGCATCACCTTGTCGAACACCTGATGTTATATCAAAAGAGTCAGAAACTGACCCTTCGATTACTATTCTACAATTTGATCCCGATGTTGTGAGTTTACTCAGAGAAACAAGTTTCGCTGGAATACCAAGGCATATGAGTGCAGACCAGAGGTTGTCGCGGATGATGCTATCATATGCCTGCCTGAAATCAACGTAGAGCTGGTGAATGCTACTGTACTCCCAACATTTTTCCAGAATCATCCTTAAGGTAAAACATTGATCTGTGGTTGAACGGTTGGGACGAAAACCACACTGATAGTCGCCGATGATAGATTCGGCGAACGGGATGAGCCGAGTGAGTACGACATTAGCTAGTATTTTATATGCAGTGTTCAACAGTGCGATTCCACGATAATTCGCACACTTTAGGCGGTCACCTTTTTTATGTAGCGGAACAATGAGAGCTGTTTTCCATTCAGCAGGTAGTTCTTCTTGGTCCCAGATTACAAGAATCAGATCATATATACGTGAGACCAGAGCTGCTCCTCCATTCTTAAATAGTTCTGCAGGGATTCCATCGATACCTGGTGATTTGTCATTTTTTAATTTTTTGATGGCAGCTTCCACTTCTTCTATTGTTGGGTAAGGGACAAAAATCTCCTCACTTGATGGAGCAATTGCTCTAATAGGATGAACCTCATTCGTCCTATTCAGTAGGTCTTGAAAGTGGGATCGTCATACTTCCAGCACATCACGTTCACTTGTTGTAAGCTCGTTGTTTCCATTTTTGATGGCTGTAGATCTTGGGGGGAAATCTTTTGTCAGATTTCGTGCATTGGCAAAACACTCTTTCGAATTTCCATTAGCCGCATGTTGGTTGATGTTTTCGATACAGCTCTTCATGTGTTCGCGTTTCTTTTTCCGTAGGAGTTTTGCTGAGGCTTTTCTGGCGCATAGATAATCAGCTTGGGAGCTTCGAGTGTTTCTTGTTAACCATTTTTCTCGCAGTTTTTGTTTGTGCTCAATGCTTTTGCGGCACTCGTCATCAAACCATTCGTTACGTGATTTCGGTGGTCGTTTTCCGATTGTAGTTTGTGCTGCGGATATGATGGTTGATTGAAGCGTTTGCCATTCTTCTTGTATGTTTAATGGCATCTCAGATGGGATGTCATGCTCTTCTATGCTTTGCGTTACAATTTCCTGATATCTATTCAGTGTTTCCAGGTGTTTAAATGCTTCGAAATTCCAGCGCACGGTCTTTTTTGCTTGCCTATTAAATGTAGATGATAATTTGCACTTATACTTAAAGATGACAAGCATATGATCGGTGTCCATATCAGCACCTCTGTATGATCGAACGTCAGTTACACTTGTAGAGTGTCTCTTAGAAATCATGACGTGATCGATTTGATTTTCAGTTCTTCCATCGTTTGATTTCCACGTTGCTTTGTGGATTCTCTTATGAGGAAAGAAAGTGCTAGAAATTACTAGATCATACATCATAGCCAGTTCGGCTGCGCGAAAGCCGTTATTGTTACTAGTATGATGCAAGCTGTTAGAACCGACATGTGTTTTAAGTTCTGCACTTCTACCAATTTGCGCATTGAAGTCACCTACCACGATTTTTATATCGTGCCGCGGGATGTTATTGATGATTTCTTCGAGTTCTAGAAAGAACAGGTCTTTAATGTCATCTGCTTTGTCTTCAGTAGGTGCATGAACATTGATGATCGTTACATTAAATTTTTGCGTGCGAATTCTCATTGTGCATATCCGCATACTAATCGGGCAAAAGTCGATAACATGTTGATTCACGCGACGATGTATGAGAAAGCCAACTTCAAATTCTCCTCCGTTTTCATGACCGCAATAGTAGAGAGTGTATCCCTTGGCTGTTTCGTGGATTCCACTCCCTGGCCATCTTAGTTCTTGTAACGCCACTATATCTAGTGTATAGCTATCGATTTGGTTTGTAAATTTTAGTAGATCTCCTGGTCTTCTGAGGTTTAGCACGTTCCAGGTTCCCATTTTTAAATCGTAGTCCAGGTACAGTTTCCGAGGTCGTTCTAATAATGAATCCGAAGCCTGTGTACAGAATTCAATACAAGTAATTTTTTACGGAAATGGGGTGTTAGCCCGTTCTGCATCTTAAGGTCACCAGAAATAACCTTTTTACATGTTTATATAGCGAGCCGCTTGATCCAAGACAGACGCCCGCTCCATGCCGCCCCTAACATGGAGAACAGACGCTTGAGTTGCATTGGTTTTGTGGCGCCAATGACTCGCCATGGTGCAGAATCATTGAGTATAAGCAGTATTTACTCTGCCCCTCTCAACTGCACCAACCTAATTCTGTTAGCGTTACCCAGGTAGCACGACTTGGACGTAGAATTGCGGATTTCAATACCCGCAGAAAAAAAAAACCGGCAGGAAAAACCGCTCGACGGAAAATTTTTTTTTCTAAAAATTTGGAGAAATCTTGATGGTAGGGATTGGTATGTGAGATCAAAAAGTAGATTATTGCATTATAAATTTGTCAAAAAAATGTTGTCAAGTGTGTCAAAAGAAAGATTTTTATTTATTTTTTTACCTAATTTTTTGGAAAAAAATAAAATTGTTTGTTTGAAATGAAATTTTGTTATTATTATAGAGAATCATGGCATTATAAGTTTGTCAAAAAAATGTTGTCAAGTGTGTCAAAAAATAATTTCATTTAATTTTTAGCTAATTTTTTGGAAAAAAAATGTAGCTGTTTATGACGTAAATGTAATTGAAAATGAAATTGGACATGGACATTTTTGAATTTGTTATAGCTTTTGAAATATTTTTGGAATTTTGAAAAAGTTTGTATATTTGATTTTGTAATAATTTTTGCAATTTTTTAGAATTACGGAAAAAGTTTTAATTTTTGATTTTATAAGAATTTTTGGAATATATTTAGAATTTTGAAAAATTTTTAATTTTTGATTTTATTATAATTTTTGGAATTTTGAAAAAAGTTTTAATTTTTGATTTTGTAATAATTTTTGCAATATTTTTAGAGTTTTGGAAAAGTTTAAATTTTTAAGAATTTTTGGAATATTATCGGAATTTAGAAAAAGTTTAAATATTTGATTTTAGTCTAATTTTTGGAATATTTTTGGAATTTTGAAAAAGTTTGATTTTATTTAGTTTAACAATATTTTTGGAATTTTGATTATAATTTTCCGGCAAAGTATTGATGTTTCGTTTTAGTTCTGTAATAAATTTTTAAACAGAGATAAAAAATACTTGTACTTTAACAAAGAGTTATGTTTGATATACATCGCTGCCCAAAACTAAAAACCATGTCCTCGTGAAAGTTTTTTGCCGAAAACTATATACATATCCTAAACCCAGACCGAAGACTTGATATCTCAGAGCTGTGAGATTTCAGCCCCTCTATATTTTACTGTATTAAATCATCATTGTTAAAACCTATTTATTTTTATAATTTTATTACTAATTTCGTAGCAAAAAAATATCGAAAAAAGATTGTGCAATTTTGTTTATTTAACATTAAATTAAAAAGTTATCACATTATATGGTATATGATTTAAATTTTAATACATTATAAAAATCTGTTCGTATAGCTTTGGTTATTTTTACTGGGCTGTTGTCCTTTGGCAACATAGATCTAGTGTTGATCTAGATATGGGACTAGGAAATCTCTGTATACGACACATATTAGTGTATTAAAAGATAAAGATAAAAATATGAAGGAGCTGAAACCCCAAGCTCTGAGATATCAAGATTTTGGTCTGGGGATTTTGATATAGTTTTCGGCAAAAAACTTTTATGCATGAAGGAGCTGAAGATTTCGACTCCGTGGTATCAAAAGTTTAGTCTGTGTTATTGGTTTGGTATACAGTTTTGGCGCAATTGTTTTAAGTGTTGGGCAGAGACTTAAAGCAAAAACAATTCTAAATTTTTGCATTGACAACGCTGCGTCATGCTAGCAGAAAAACAAGTTGTTATTTCAATAATTCTCTGTATCAAAAAACGTAGATCACCGGATATAGCCCTAGTTCCTCTTCATTTCTACAGAACTTTTAAAATTTAATAATTTGTCACACAAATTAACCTGTTGGTGAAAAACAGGTGAAATCAGCAAAAAACAGGCAATTTTGGAAATGAGGTTTTAATTTTGTATATTTAGATATTGGAACTCATTGACATCAATAAAAAAAAGTTTTCTGCGTTTTTAGTTTTTTTTTTACCCTGTCTTAAAATACAGGGTGTAGATAAATCAAGAAATTGCTCGACCCTGGTGTATTTAAATGTATCTACAGTCAAAACTACTGGACTGATTTTAATGTTATATAGCTCAAAATGTGGGTATTGAACAGGGCTAATCAAAATAATAATTCACATTATATGACCTTGAACATTTTCATTTTGAAAAATAACGGTAAAAAGTTCAAATTCGATTTTCTAGAAATGTGTATGTTTTAAATTTTTGATTTTAGGTAGATTTCATATAAAAATCTACCTATTGCAATGGGCTTCATCTTGGAATTTCGGAAAAATTTTTGTGCCAAACGACTATATATGATAAGCGGAGACGAAAAAAAAAAAAAAAAAAAATTTATAAATATATATATATATATATATATATATATATATATATATATATATATATATATATATATATATATATATTAGGGTGCTTTTTTTTTGGGCGACAATTCTTTTTTTCTGGTGCCCCACCGAAATTTTGTTGGAAATACCCAAGAAAACGTCCTCCTAAAATATGAGCCCTCAAAATTAATGTTTAGCACTCGGCCTTTGCGTTTGAATATTTTCCATACAAAATACATGCAAACTTTAGTGTTTTTTAAAAAAAAAATTACAGCTCAGTGGCATTTTATACTATTTCAAAACGGAAAAAAGCAACTAACTCAAGATTAAATTATCTACAAAAATGCTTATGGAGATGTAACTGTAACTTACACCGGTGACACAGTACAGATCACTAAAGTCAGTTTATATATGAATTTCTTGTTCTTTTGTTTTTATTTCATAAATGGCTAAAGCTACAGGAAAAATGTCAATAACAAAGTTGTAGTTAATTAAGTTTCCTACAAAAAACTCCAAAGAACCGAATCTCTATGATTGATTTTTCTCGAGATAATAAACATTTATTATTTTAGAACTTGCGGTCTTCATAAATTGATGACGAAAATCTCTTAAAACATCCATTTTAATAAAAGCTTATTATCTCGAGAAATATCAATCATAGAGATTCGGTTCTTTGGAGTTTTTTGTAGGAAACTTGATTAACTACAACTTTGTTATTGACATTTTTCCTGTAGCTTTAGTCATTTATGAAATAAAAACAAAAGAACAAGAAATTCATATATAAACTGACTTTAGTGATCTGTACTGTGTCACCGGTGTAAGTTACAGTTACATCTCCATAAGCATTTTTGTAGATAATTTAATCCTGAGTTAGTTGCTTTTTTCCATTTTGAAATAGTATAAAATGCCGCTGAGCTGTATTTTTTTTTTTAAAAAACACTAAAGTTTACATGTATTTTGTATGGAAAATATTCAAACGCAAAGGCCGAGTGCTAAACAATAATTTTAAGGGCTCATATTTTAGGAGGACGTTTTCTTGGGTATTTCCAACAAAATTTCGGTGGGGCACCAGAAAAAAAGAATTGTCGCCCAAAAAAACAGCACCCTAATATATATATATATATATATATATATATATATATATATATATATATATATATATATATATATATATATATATATATATATATATATATATATATATATATATATATATATATATATATATATATATATATATATATACACGATATGAGATATAACGAAAACGACCGGCACTCTCACGGTCGCAATTGTTAAGGGAGATCAAAACAATTTTCTGTACATATGTGTTTTATTAATATCTCGGACGAGTTCGTTTATCAGCAAAATCCGACACGTGGTCAAGGAACTAGAGCCTTTTTTCTAAAAATGATTGATTTTTTAAAACCGTTATAACGGCCGTTTGGATACTAATATTTTAATAAAAATAACGAATTTAGAATTTTTGGAATCCTTTTAATCAATTTGTTTAAAAAAAAAGACTTCTGCAGTTGGAGGTTCCTGAGTGAGCGGCTCCAACAAAAAAGTTTGCAAAAAAAATTTTTTTTTGAAACAACCGGCACTCTCACGGTCGCATTTGTAAGGCCAGATCAAAAAACCTTTTCTTAAAATGTGCGTTTTATTAATATCTTGGACAAGTTCGTAAATCAGCCAAATCCGACACATGGTTAAGAAACTAGAGGCTTTATACTAGAAAAACTCTTTTTTTTAGATCCGTTATAACGGCCGTTTGGATTCTAATATTTTTAAAAACTTCATAAATTTAGAATCTTTGAAACCTTTTTAATCAGTTTCTTTCAAAAAAAGACCTCTGCAGTTGGAGATTTCTGAGTGAGCGGCTCCAACAAAAAAGCTTGTAAAACACCAAATGCGTTTGAATCAACCGGCACTCTCACGGTCGCATTTGTGGAGCCAGATCAAAAAACCATCCGTAAACATGTGAGTTTTATTAATATCTTGGACAAGTTCGTAAATCAGAAAAATCTGACACATGGTTAAATAACTAGGGGCTTTATACTAGAAAAAAAAATTCGTTTTTGTAATCCGTTATAACGGCCGTTTGGATACTAATATTTTTAAAAACTTCATAAATTTAGAATCTGTGAAGACATTTTAATCCGTTTCTTATAAATATAAACCTCTGCAGTTCGAGGTTTTTGACTTGTTGGCTTCAACAAAAAAGTTTGCAACAATCCATAACTACAATTTCCAAAAACCTTATAACAGTCAATGAAAAAAAAATAAAAAGGTTTGAATAGAAGAAATTAATTTTTTTTCTTAGAAATAAACTATTTTGATATTTTGCAGTAATTGCACGACATATGGTACAGCGTAGGCTTGTGTCATAAATTGTCACACACATGTTCTGTGGTAGATTTGATATTTGTTTGTTGCAAAATTGGATAGATATAATTTTGCTTGTAGGTAGCTAATTTTCTTTTTAAAATTTGTTCGATATCTGTTTTAAATTAGTTTGTGTTGTTTAAACTAATCTGATACATCAGATTCTACTGGCACACAAAACTGTCTGATCTCGAAATCTACCTATTTCTAGCGGATATACGTTTTTTTTAACGACTTTTTTTAATATGTGAAAGGTACATATGCTACTAACATTTTATAAAAAATTCAAGAGGTGAAAATTTTTTTTTATGAATTTTATTGCAACACGCCTTAAAATTTTTCATTATAAAAAAAAGTGGAGTTAAAAAATGAACAGTTTTTTTTGGATTTACATATATGTTTTTATAATAAATTTTTAAATTTTTAATTTTAACTCAAAATAAATATTTTACACATTTTTTATCAATTATTTAATTTTACATTACTAAATTTCGTAGAGTTAGAATAACGTCTAGCTAAGATTGATCCATCATTTGTATGTATGTATGAGTGATATCCTCGTGTTCCAGGAATTGTTTTTAAATTGGCGTATCTATCAGCTAGTTTATTTCGTTGTGCAAACAAAGAAACCCCTCTGCATTCTGTCACTATATGGTAGTGGTAAGTGAGTGATCTCAACAGCTTGACTGTTTGCAGGCATAATGGATTTGATTTCATCCGAACTGCTGATGAAGATATTCATAAAAAACAACGAGATCAGAAAAAATTAACAATTCGTTTAGCACGCTTTTGAACAGAGTCTAAAAGAGCCATTATAGTAACAGATGCAGCCCCCCCAAACTTGGTAACAATACTCGTCATAATGCGGCCTGTTAACGATTTGCAAAATTATAACTGGCCTTTAATGGTAAAAAAGTTCCCCATGCCTGGTTTAGAATCATATTATACTTTTCCCTAATTTCCATTTTTTGTTCACTTAGGTGTAGTGGAAGTATTGTTTTTGTTTTATGGAGAAAAATTGACTTTTAGTTAATTTTTAATCACAATATATGTTTTGTTTACTCTCAAAAACTAAAGCTGGGCAATTTTAGTCCAGAGACATTACTTAATATTCGATATAGTTTATTTTATCACAGCAAATACTATAATATCTTTAACACAAAAATATATATTATGTGTACTTCAATTACCAGATAAGATTATAGCTTATAGAACCCGCGACAGCCAGACCTTCATTATTTTATAAAAGCTGAAAGTTTTTCTGCGCATACCCCCACTCAGGTAGGAACGATTAGCGACGTATGAAGTTTGGATCATGGTGGCTTTGGCAGGGAGCAGGTAAAAAAAGGGCATCCAAAGTTTCGTGAAAGTATAAAAGGTAATTTTTGAAGTGAAAACTTCTTTAGGCGCACCGCACCACACACAGATTTTTCCGTAGGTAGTAAGTTAGGCTGATCCGTGACGCTCTGAGGTGAAAGACTTAAAATAATAATAAATAACTAGGAGGGCCCGGCGTGCTTCGCTACGCTTATAAATAAAGTTTTTGCGTAGACATTTTGTTGACGTAGAAGCAATGATTTCAAAAAGTGGTAATGAGAAATGCTACCATATAATTTTTAATTTTTCTTTTTAAATATATGAATGAAAAATAATCAGAACTCTAGCTGATCAGTTCGGATATATGAAAAATTAGCGATCAAATAAGTTTTCAAGTAAGCTTCGTATGAAAAATTAGCATATGAAAAATTAGCGATCAAATAAGTTTTCAAGTAAGCTTCGCTAATTTTTCATATATCCGAACTGATCAGCTAGAGTTCTGATTATTTTTCATTCATATATTTAAAAAGAAAAATTAAAAATTATATGGTAGCATTTCTCATTACCACTTTTTGAAATCATTGCTTCTACGTCAAAAAATGTCTACGCAAAAACTTTATTTATAAGCGTAGCGAAGCACGCCGGGCCCTCCTAGTCAATATCAAATATATCAATAACAAAATAATCGAAATAACCGTCCTTGTTCAAAGACAAAAGACGACTGAAATGAAAGAAAATAAATTTTTAAGTTTCGTTTTTGTTGTTCGTTGTTCGATAGCTAATATATAAAAAAGAAAATATAAAAAATAATAGTTATTTATTATACAAGGGAAAAAAGTAGTAGATTTTAGCTCGAGGTTGTGTTGTCTCCCGACGCGAAGCGGAGGGAGACAAAAAACCGAGAGCTAAAATCTACAATTTTTCCCGTGTATAATACACTATTTTTTTCTGTGACTGGATAAATATTAATCTAATTATTGAAAAAATAATATTAAACAAATATTACAATATGTATATTCACCACACCATACGAATTTTTCTTGAATAAAAACTTAAAATTAAGTTTCATTTTATTTGTCAAAACCAGTTATTAACATCAAGAAGAAAACGGTATAACTTTTCATTAACATTAAAATAGTCATAAATGTTCATAAATATTCATAATATTCATCATTTATGTGTATATATGTATTTATATATATATTTTTATCTATCCGGGAAAAAAGTACATACTTTTTTCCCGGGGAAAAAAGTATTTTATGAAAAGTAGCATTTTTGCACCTGTCAGCAGAAGTAAAATGTTAAACTTTTTTCCCGTCACAGAAAAAAATAAATTTTTAATTTCGTTTTTGCATGTATGTAAACTTATAATGCATATGTATATAAAAAGTTTTCCGTATATAATAACTTTTTTATTTATGATCCGATTTGTGTGAATCCGAATCCGAATATAGGTTACACTAATATCAGTTAGCTGTGAAAATTTCAAATGAATCCATCTGCGAATAAAAAAGCCTAATGCTCCACAAAGTTTTTTTTTTTTTTTTTTTTTTTTTTTTTTTTTTTTCCTTTATCTCCATTTAGGAGCATAGGGCGTCTACTAGACTGGACCATCTAACTCTGTTGGGGGCAATCGCTTTCAGTTCACCCCATGTCTTGCCAATTTGTTTTGCTTCAGCTAGCACCGTTTTCTTCCATGTCATGGGTGGTCTTCCAACTCTCCTTTTACCTTGTGGATTCCACTCTAGGGACATCCTTGTTATATCTTCGACTGATTTTCTCAGTGTATGTCCTATCCATCTCCATTTTCTTTGTTTTATCTCGGTCTCAATGTCTAGCTGCTCTGTCTGCCGTAGAAGCTCTTGGTTACTGATGGTGTTTGGCCAGAAGCATTTGATCAGTCTTCTCAGGCATTTGTTCACAAACACCTGTAGTTTATTTGTGATCTTTCTTGTTTGTTTCCACGTTTCACACCCATACAGCAGTACTGACTTGACACATGCATTGAACATTCGTAGCTTTGTCTTTCTTGACAGGACGGATGCATTCCAGATCTTGTGAAGCATATTGAACGTATTTCTGGCTTTGTTAATACGCTGACTGATATCTTCTTCAGTCCCGCCTGTTTTTGCTACAGTACAACCAAGGTACACAAATTTGTCAACTTCGTCCACTTGTGTATTGTTGATGGTAATTGGTGTTATCGTTTTGGTGTTCAATCTCATAGCCTTTGTTTTTCTGATATTAATGTTGAGACCGACTTCATGTGCAAGGGTTGATAGCTTCTGTATTTTCTGCTGCATGTCCGTATGTGTGTGTGTAAGTAGACAGATGTCATCTGCGTAGTCTAGATCATTGAGCCGTCTTGTTGTATTCCATTGGATTCCATTTGGACTTGCATCATCGAGCTTTCTCATGATACTATCTAGTACTATTAGGAATAGTAGTGGGGATAGTACACAGCCTTGTCTCACTCCTCGGTGGTTGTAGTATTCATCACTTTGCTGTCCTTTGTATTGTATTCTGTTTGCAGCATCCCGGTACATTTCTTTGATTAGATCAACTATTTTCTTCGGGATGCCCATTTCACAAAGTGTTTTCCATATCGCGCTCCTGTTGATTGAGTCGAAGGCGCGTTCGAAGTCCACGAAGAGGAGATACAATGGTGAATTCCATTCATTTGATTGCTCAATGATGATACGGATTGTGTTGATATGATCGGTACAGCTTCTTCCTGGTCTAAAGCCGGCTTGTTCATTTCTTAGTTTCATGTTAATTGATGGAGATATTCTTTCGAGAATGATCATTGCAAGTATTTTCATTATTGTGTTGAGCAGAGATATACCTCTCCAATTTTTGCATTCTCTTAGATCACCTTTCTTTGGGATTGTTATGGTTAAACCTTCTTTCCATTTGGTTGGTATTTTACCTTCGTTCCATACATCAGCTAATAGTGGTGTTAGAGCTTCTGCTGTTGTGTTTACATCTGCTTTGAGTAATTCTGCTGATATATTATCTGTACCAGCAGATTTGTTGTTCTTGAGTTTCTGTATGGCATCTCTAACTTCCCGTTCCGTTGGTGGATGGGTGCTAATAGTTTCGTTATAGTTGTCATCCGGAGACTGCAAGTTATTTTCTTGTTGGTGGCAGTTGTCTTCGAAGTATTCTTTCCATCTATTTAGCTGTTGTTCATGAGTTGTGAGGGTTTGACCAGATTCATCCTTTATTGGTGGAGTGTTTGTATATTTGTTGGTGACCTTTCTCACGCATTTGTGTAGTGTGCGCATATTTCTATTAGCTGCTGCTGTTTCCGCAGTCTTGAGAATGCTTTCTGTATATCTTCTGCGATCATTCCTTGCCATCTTTTTAACTTGTTTTGCTGTATTTTCATATTTGCTGCGGATCTCGCTTGTGTTCTGGTGACACAACTGCAACTTGAGCTGTCGACGCTCTTCAATTTTCTTCCATGTATCATCGCTAATCCATGGTTTCCGTGATTTGTCTTGGTAGCCTAGCACATCTGTAGCAGTTTTGACGTAAGCTTCTTTAACTTGTTCCCATTTTTCATCAATGCTGGTGGTTTCGTTGTTTAGTAGATTGAGCTGGAGCGACTCTTTGAAGATGTTATTTGTATTTTTGTCGCTCAATCTATTGATGTTAAATTTCCTCTGACATGACTTGTTGTTTTGTTTTACAGCGGCTGGTTTAATTTTGAATGTTGCAATTACCAGTTGATGGTCGCTGTGTATGTCTGCTCCTCGTTTTGCTCTGACGTCTTGTAGTGAGGATAGAAACTTCTTATTCACCAGTACGTGATCAATTTGATTCTTGGTTCTTCCATTTGGTGATGTCCAAGTGTATTTGTGTATGTTCTTGTGTGGGAACTTGCTGCCTCCTATGAATAGTTGATTTGTGACACAACAATCGATGAGCCTTTCTCCATTATTGTTACGTGTTGATTCTAGTGCATTTTTGCCCATGACTGATTCCATTCCGGTGTTGTCGGTTCCAATTTTGGCATTGAAATCCCCTTGTATTATTTTGATGTCATTTCGGTGTGCACTAGCCAGCGTTGCTTGGAGCTGTTCGTAGAATTCATCTTTTGTCGCATCATCAGCTTCTTCGGTAGGTGCATAGCACTGTATGATCGTTGTGTTTCTAATTTTCGATTGGAATCTTGCTGTTATTATTCTGCTACTGATTGGTTTCCATTCGAGAAGTGCTTTCTTTGCGTTAGGTGTTGTTAATATTGCTACGCCTTGTTCATGTGTGTTGGATTTACCAGAGAACATCATATAGTTTCCTTCAGTTGTTGTTAACTCTCCGCTGTTTTTCCATCTTACTTCACTGAGTCCTAGTATCTCGATGTTATATTCTTTCATTACTCTCTCAACTTGTGCTAGCCGCGATGTTTCTATCAGAGTTCTGACATTCCAGTTTCCTACTCGTGTCCGGGTACGATAGCTAAGGGTCGATATTTTTTTATTATTCCGGTTTGTTTTGCTTTGTATCTTTCTAGTATGCGTTTCTTTAATCATTTGAATTTCGGATTCACCTTTCGGATTAACGGGTGATTGGGCCATCGAATCCTAGCCAGTTTCCAGGGCTGCTGGATAAGGTATACTGGCATACCGTGGGCGAGATTTTCCTGCTTCAATGTGATTCAATCGTATTTCCATATTTTTTCTGGTGAAGTTCCCAAGCGGTCACCCGTTTAAGTTCGCACCCTTCCCAGTGTTGCTTAACTTCCTTGTAAGTGATGTTGTTGACTTATCCACTTCTCCATCTCGCCCACCCACAAAGTTTTAATCTAGCGTATTAATATTTAAGAAGATAATCTATCTATCATTTCTTAACGTTTCAAATTGCGTTGTGGATAACGTGCTCGACTGATGTGCTGTAGGTAGTGAGTTCAATCCCTGGTGTGGTACATTTTTTTTTAATTTTTATTAAATACCATTAAAATTTTTTTTTTTCTATTTATGATTCATAAAAATTTCTTTATACGAATTTTAAAAAATTGATCTATAACGCAGTTTTTTAAAGTTATATTGCTACTGTCTTTTGCAATTTGCATTCGAGTCATCATGCTTTGATCAATGTTTATTTTATTGAACATAATTTTTATGAAATTAAAAATAACGTAAGAAAGATAGTATAACCTGAAACAATTACATTGTATATCAAAATTATATGTAATGGAATTTTATCATCTTCACTAAATATGTTGTCGGTTTGGAATTGTGTGTAATACATGTTTCTAAAATTAAGTGAAGACTTAATACTTGTACCTTGATACTTGATAAAATCGATTATATCGATTTAAAGCTCACAATTACGAGACGGAAATCGCATAAATTCTATACAAAGAAGCATAGCTTATGTATGATTAAACATGGATGGCAATTATGATAAATAAAATAATTAAAAATGGTGGCACTTAGCCGATAGTGATTTGCAAACGGCAACAATGCGCATTAATACCAATGAATTTGCTTAGCTTTCCGCAGAAAGATTTGTAAAATTTAAACTTGTTGATCTATGGGTGTGACAGCCTGCTATTGGCATATGAGTGCTATTTTGACAGTTATTTAGTTTACATTGTGAGGTTAGTGTGTGTAGCTAGCGGTTTATCGTTCTGACTTGTTTCTCATTTATTCTACTAATACGATCCAAATACTACTAATACGATATCAATTGATTGCGATTGCCAATGAAGTTTTCACTTCTGCCGTGCGGTCTTAAGCACACTCTCTGTTTTTATATATTCTTCGGGATAGTATTAGAAGTCACGTCTCCCATTGCCAGACACTTACTATCGTGGCAATCCCCTGCCAGACACCCTTAAACTTTATCAAATTTATAAAATTTAAGGGCGTCTGGCAGGGGGTTGCCACGATAGCAAGTGTCTGGCAATGAGTGACATGACTTGTAATACTATCCCGAAGAATATATAAAAAAATTACCTTTTATACTTTCACGAAACTTTGGAGGCCCCTTTGTTACCTGCTCCCTGCCAAAGCTACAATGATCCAAACTTTATATGTCGCTAATCGTTCCTACCTGAGTAGGGAGTATGTGCAGAGAATCTTTCAGGTTTTATAAAATAACGAAGGTCTGGCCGTGTTGTGGGCTCTTAGTCTATTAGATCAGAATATAGAGTGGCTACAGTACTGCGATCAAAAAAATCGTTTGTACGTTTTCAACTAACTACTCCTTGGTGAACTGTACCTCCTCGTTACCTGGTTAGAGTAGTTCTGATGTGATGGAATTGGAGGAAAAGTAAAAAGAAAAGCAACTAGAGCAAGTCTTAAGAAAGAATACGACAAAGTTATATCAACACCTCTGGAGTTATATAACTGGGCAGCAGCTCCAGGCAATTTTCAAGATAACGTGCATTTTTTCTATGTAACGAAGGCAGGTTACATTGCAAAACGAAACAACTAGCTGATAGATACGCAAACTTAAAAACAATTCCTGGAACACGAGGATATCATTATACATTCCTACAAATGATGGATCAATCTTAGCTAGACGTTATTCTAACTCTACGGAATTTAGTAATGTAAAATTAAATAAATGATAAAAAATGTGTAAAATATTTATTTTGAGTTAAAATTAAAAATTTATTATAAAAACATATATGTAAATCCAAAAAAACTGTTGATTTTTCAACTCCACTTTTTTTATGATGAAAAATTTTAAGGCGGGTTGCAATAAAATTAATAAAAAAAAACAAAAATTTTCCCCTCCTGAATTTTTTATAAAATGTTAGTAACATATGTACCTTTCACATATTAAAAAATCAAAAATTTAAAAAATACACATTTCTAGAAAATCGAATTTGAACTTTTTACCGTTATTTTTCAACAAGAAAGTGTTCAAGGTTATATAATGTGTATTATTAAATTTGATTAGCTCTGTTCAATATCTACATTTTGAGCTATATAACATTAAAATCAGTCCAGTAGTTTTGACTGTAGAGCCATTTAAATACACCAGGGTCGAGCAATTTCTTGATTTTTCAACACCCTGTATCTTAAGACAAGGTAAAAAAAAAAAAAAAATCTAAAAACGCAGAAAATTTTTTTTTATTGATGTCAATGAGTTCCAATATCTAAATATACAAAATAAAAACCTCATTTCCAGACCTCGCTGATTTCACGTGTTTTTCACCTGTTGTAAGTTTAACCTCAGCATAAATTTAATTTTATTTATGTTATCAGTCAGTCCAGACATTAGACGAAAGACGATAATATTTTTGTTTTGTATAATAAATATAATAGTTTTGTACTAAAATTCTTGACGTCGTCATTCGTCAACAAGTTATATATATTTTATTTTCATGTCGTGTTTTTTTATTGGATGAGTTCAAGTCATTTAGATATATATATATGTATTCAATAATTGTTTTAATATGCTTTTGAAAAAATACAATAGTCTGTTTTGAACTAGAATCGAAGCAACAACGAAAACAACAATGGAAAAATGGTTTGGAAAAGTAGCTGTTGTTACAGGTGCCAGTGGAGGAATTGGTGCAGTTATAACAAAAGAACTAGTTAAATCCGGATTGATTGTAGTTGGAATAGCTCGACGTGATAAACAAATCGAAGAATTAAAATTACAATTACCAGCAAATATTCAATCAAATCTTCATGCATTCAAATGTGACGTTTCCGTGGAATCTGAAATAGTTGAAACGTTTAAAAAAATTGTGAATAAATTTGGTGGAGTAGATGTGTTAGTAAATAATGCCGGTAAACTTAATGCTGGAATGTTAACCGATTTAAATAATACAAATAGCATAGCAGAAATGGTCAATTTAAATTTACTTGGTTTAATATTTTGTACACGAGAAGCAGTGCAATCAATGAAACAACGATCGGCAGTCGGACATGTTATTCATATAAATAGTGTTCTAGGTCATACTGTACCAATAATTCCGAATTTTCCTCCAATTTTTAATGTTTACCCGGCTACGAAGTTTGGTCTCACTGCTTTAACCGAAATATATCGACAAGAGTTACTGTATACTGAACAAAAAATTAAAGTCACTGTGAGTAGTGGAATGGTAGATAACTGTTTATTTTTTCTAAATATTTTTTTTATGATTTCAGAGTATCAGTCCAGGTTTTGTTATGTCAGATTTTACAAATAATGGAATGAATAAATTTATAAATGAATATCCAAAATATCTTCCTTTGGACCCAGAAGATGTTGCATCTGCTGTTATTTATGTTCTTGGAACACCACCAAATGTTCAAGTTCTTGAGCTAAAATTGAAGGCAATTGGAGAAACATTTTAGATTAAGATACGAATTGTTATGTTTTTTAATCTATTTATAAATTTAAAGTATGTTTATGACAATTCAACTCATTAAATAAAGTTTCAATAAGGTCCAATCAAAACGCTTCATTTACTATTTTTTAGCAAATCAAAACGATTTGTTTCGATTATTTTTTTCTGGTAGGAAGGAACAGCGAATATTTTCGAATATTTTCCGCCTACTTAATATATTAATTTAAAACAAAAATGCACATACAAAATTATGTGAAAATGCAATTTGCAAATAGTAAAAATGTCCGTTTTCATTCATAAATGATTGCATGTTTATGTTTATTTGTCAAAAATAAATTACAAATTTATAACATTTATGCGCCTACTAAGATGAAATAATATTTAAT
The DNA here is from genome assembly GCA_963693315.1 of Diogma glabrata. NCBI lineage: Eukaryota > Metazoa > Arthropoda > Insecta > Diptera > Cylindrotomidae > Diogma > Diogma glabrata. The sequence continues at coordinate 50,194 of CAVNZG010000960.1, forward strand.
TTTGTTTGACAACAAAGGATTATGTTGTATGAAATAATGTTACTATTTCTGTTCGTTAAATTGTCTGCTAAACACAACTCGTCATCAAATTATTAGTCGATTATTTTTCAACATTACCACTCATGCCATTTGAGGTCAAAACCTCAAACCTCAAATGACATTCGTAATAATGATTATGAAAAATAATCGACTATTATTTGACGACTCGTGATATTATATATGATTATAATGTTAAAATTTAATTTTTTTGTTAGGTGAAAAGTGGAGGTTGGGTTAGACTCCTACCTTGTTGAAGCTCGAAAAGGGGTTTATTTATAACATAGAAATTGGTTCTTCTTTTCCGAATCAAACCTTCACTCAAGTAATTTGTGATTGTTTAGTGATAAATTCATATAAAATTTGAACTAAATACCCGAGTAGAAATTAGTGATAGAGAAAGCCTGAATACAGTTAGCGTGTGATCAGAGCCTGATCAGTACAACAAAATGGGTAAGCCCTATCAGGGCAATCTGATGTGGGTCTGGTGCAAAATACATTTAATTGTAGACGGTGAACTTGATCAGGGCCTGATTTGACTATTACAATCAGGTCCATATAGGGATAAGGTCCCAATCGAACTAGAGCAAACTTCATCCGGGTCCTATTTGAGCCCTGACCAATTTTTGCTCAGGCACTTTTTAGACTGCAGAGTGTATGCTATTTTGTTTTTTATTTGATAGTTGGTGATGTATTGATGAAGTTCATTATAATGATGATGGATTATGAATTAAAATTGATAAAGCGAGATGGTATAGTAAAATTTTGGCGTAGAATATTTACAAAGTAAGAACTGAACTCTTTTGAAAAGAATAGAAAATATATTAAAAAAACAAAATTAAAAATTTGCTTGCTTTCAAACTTCAAAATCTATAAATTTTGTAATGATTACTAGAAAGTTTGTTTGAATTATCAAAATTTTTATCATGGTTTTCTGGATAAACTTGCATTAATTAAACTAAATATATAAACGATATTTAATATAAATTATAAAATTCGAAATCGATACCATAACATTCAAAATTCATTTTCTATTTTTCATGTTTGTTTTGTTTTAAAAACTTTGTAAACTAATGTGAAAATACCAAAGCAACTTCAATTTGTTATTTATCAAAAATGATTTTACACTAGAGGAAAAAAAAATTTTCACCCTGCTATCGCAGAAAAAATAATTTATTCACTGGATACTTTAAGCAACGCCAAAATTAAGGATATATGAACTTAACTAAGTTGATAATTTAACTTTTTCTATTTTTAAACATAATTTTTTTGATTTTTCATTAAAACGATAAATATAGTAGATTTTTGTATGAGCTTAGAATGAAGGCAATTCTTCACGAGGATGAAGTTTCCCGAAACGAGCGTAGCGAGAGGAAGGAATCATCCGAGTGAAGAATTGCCATCATCCTAAGCAAATACAAGATGCTTTTTTATCCACGACTGTAAAATATTTCGTTTAATTTCCAGTTTTCATGCAAAAATTTGTATCGCCATATTGAAATAAAAACATCAAAGATGGCGAAAAACAAAACAAGTTTGTTGTTTAATTTGTTAGGGGAATATTTAATAAACTATAGAGCTGTTAAAGAATTTTAATCAAATTCACTAGTTGTGGAATGAATACAATTACAATGGAAGACATACGCATGGAAAGCATATATTCTTTAGTAGTCGTGGATAAAAGCTATTCTTAACCATTTTTCTATTATCATAAATCTTATCGCAGAAATATTTATATTTTTATTCGTTTAGTTGTTTATTAAATCAAGGCTGTCAGACAGATAAATAACTATAATACTGATAAAATAACGTTAAGATTTCATAATATGTAATTTAAACTTATAGAACAATATAATCTTTACTTGATACTTCAAAAATCATATTTCAACAAAAAAATAAATTATCTTTAAAATTAAATTACCAAACTAGCAACTCAAAGATTTACTATGAAAAGAAAAGTCAGTGATAGATTGCGATAGGAACGTCACGATACGGTCGTAAAATTGAACTATATTATCAAGTCGTACAAAAAAAAAAAATCAAAGCGCAAAACAAACAAAACATACCGAACATATTTTTCATAGCGAAATCTTTATGTCTTTAGACATTTAATGACCAATTATTTGTAATGAATTTATGGCTATAATGTTTAATACATTCTTGTTGCGAGATTGCATAGCCTAAAGTATCCCATCATTTTGTAAACAACAAAATTTGTTGAATTATCATATAAACAAAGTCAGACAGTGCGAATATGACTCGCTCGTCGAGGGTTCCGTGTGTATAATGTTCTACGAGAATAGTTTTTCTCAATAACATAGTTTTAGAAATAAACCAAAAACGGTGCCTTCGCAATTACAAAAAAAATTGTTTTGGACTAGAAAAACATATACTTTTCATATTTTTTTTTTCAATAAAATGTGTTGTGTAGTAGGAATTACAATACGTGTCACAATAACACATAAAAACCTTTTAAGACCAAGGTCCCACAACAACATACGTTCAAAGGTGTTGATGGACGTAAATCTTCCATTTTGATTTTTATATTTTTTGTTAAAGAATGGATAACTAAACAAAAAATCCGATCACTGACAAAATATGACATAGGCCAATATTTTATGATAGAATAGAGGAAATAAAAGTAAATTAAAGAGTAAATAGCAAATTTTTACAAAAATTTGCTAAAACAAAACAAAAATGTAGTTGCCAATAATCCAGCCGGTTGCATATTCCTAGATCCTGTGACGCACCGTCTTTCTTGAAGATCCAAGCCCACACATAGTTATATGAAGGCTCGTTTCTTCAAGGAAACAATAGCGTCCCGCCATCAAGAATTATTTCACAGTTAAGATTGAGGGTGCTACCGTTGACTGAATACAGTTCATCCGCCACCACCCCTAAGATGTCACCTTGGCTAGTGATATCTCACCGCTATTGCCAGTGGTATGTGATATCTCACGCTAACTCGTATGCCAATAGCAAGGACTGGAGTACGCGGGGTTGCCACACCCGTAGATCAAAAATAAAAAAAAAAATTTTTTTTAAATTTTCAAAACAATAACAACTGATGCGGACCAACTCGTAATGCCAAAAATAATTTTTTCAAAATTTTCACCCCCAACCCTCTTCAAATAACATTTTAAATGATGAGCTGACCGCTATTGTTTCCATTCAATCCTTGCAATATTTCCAATAATCGTAAATTTTTTCAAATTTTTTCTTTATAGTAATTTTCGAAGTTTTTCGAACTTTCGAAGGGGGGGAAACAGGAAAACAAATTTAAGTTTATGTTTTTGCAAAATAACATTGCATTTAATAACATTGCATTGCGGCTGATCAAACAATAAATGTTGCTCCCTATCGAAACATGATAGTCTGGCTCTTTTGTTTAAATTGCAAGATATGTGACCACAGTCTACAGACTGAGACACAATTTAACTGCGGCATACAAACTAAACTAATTAAATTTTACAATTTTTTTGTTAATATTACAAAATTTTTGTAAATTTACCAAAAATATTTTTTTAGTATTAGCTCCGAAAAATGATTACTTTTAGAACTGTTTAGAGTACGCTAAATTGTATTTTAGCGGCCTAGTACTTAAAGTCGTTATGACAACACTTTAGCGGATTCAAAATTTGATTTCATTTTATATTATAATTATTTTCAAATTATAATCACAATTGCTTTGAGAAGGTTTGTTCAAAAATTAAATTTTTAGGTACGCAAGAATACAAATTAAGCAATAAATTAGAAAAAAAAATCCTAAGAGCCAGTACTAAAAAACGTTGTATGCAACACGTACGCAAATGGCTTTAGCAGACTCATCTTCATATTACAGACTCGGCTAGCGCCTCGTCCGGAAACATTACGATTCGTCCGCTAAAACCATATTTTGCGTACTTGTTACATAAACTACTATAAAGTGAAAATAGTACATTATGATGCTAAGACGTAAAGCTAAAGATTTTGGACGGATGTGGAGTTTGCAAATCGAGGCGCTAGCCGAGATTTGCACCCACATTAAGTCCAAAATAGCTTACGTCCGTGCATCATATACTATTTTTTATTCGCCACAAGCAAAATATTTTAAGAAAAGTTATTTATTCTAAATTAAAATTATAAATTTTCATGAATTTTAAAATAAAAATATGTGGAACAAGTAACCTTTGACATAAATATTTTTCCAAATTATTGTGTAGCTATGACAACAAATGATAACAACTATTTTAATTGGATAATGAAATTTTGAATTTGCGGGTTGCTTTGATAAAAAAATTTATTTTTCATAGAATTTAAACAAATGCAAATGCTTTTTACTTTTTTGGACGTAGCTATGACAACAAAATAAATAGCTGAAAAGTGATACTTTAAAGCCGCAAATCACAGTAATAAAGTAACACTTTAATATGTAGGCGAATAAAAAAGTTATTTTTAAAAATTACGGATTTATTCGCTCCAAATTATTTTTCAATTTCATGAAAAAAACTGGGTAGTTTTAACAAAATTATTTACTTTCCTTTGTTTCTCACGTGCAAATTGTCTTAGTTCCACTGCACTATCTAAACTTCCGGTTGATTCTACATTCAATTCTATACCAGGTGTATCTGACTGTTTAATTCTTTGTTTAATTGTATTTTTTTCTATTTTGGATTGTTTATTACGGTTTTTATGTTTTGAAACTTTTAAGCGGTAGAAATAAATGATTGCCGCCAGAATTACTGTGAAACAAGCGCCTAAAACTACGAATTGGAGAATTGACCATTCGTTCCCGAAATTGTTTAGTTGTTGGATTACCCTAATTTCTTTTTCGCGTTTCAACCCATCTTGGAATTTGTCGAGATCAACACTATTTTCCGACCAGATTTTGTTCAGTCTATGTTGGTCTGTTAAAAGTACTGGTATCATTGAGGTATTCGGTATTTTGTCCTGGTATTCGATTGTTTCGACTAATAGTTTTGTTTGCCTATGTCTTTTTGAAATCTTAAAGTGAGTTTCTGTGTCGTCTGAATTTTCATATGGCAGTATAATGTTCTCCATTCTAACTCTACATTCCGACTCAATTTCTAATATGCAAGATCTGTTAACCCAAACTGTCTGTATCCCATTTGCGTTAATTTCTACGTTTAATTCTATTGGGTGTGTGGGTAGTATAAGCCAACTGTTGGGTTTTCTTAGTAGGTGAACGATATTTAACTGGCTGGGCCATACTTTGGTTTTGCATTTGTCGTTGGCTATTGAATAGTGGTCAAAAAGTGTAGTTAAACAATTATAGTTGGAGTTCATCATTATTGGAAATTTGTTTCGACAGATATTCCAAGTGCTATTTACCGTTTTGATACTACTACAGTCGTCTAAGTCTGACAATTCCATCATTATAAAACTATGAGGCTCAGATGATACTGTCAGTAATCCGTTTTCAATATCACAGCTCATCAATGCTCCTCCTAAATGTATCGGTGTTATATGCACTAAATAATTTGTAAACACTAGGTTTTCTACTAATGGTATGTTTATACTTATAAGTATCCTATTGTTATCTAGGACAGAATAAACTTTCATTAATTGTTGTAAGTTGACTGTTTGTAAAATAAATCCTGGAAAATTTCCATATTTCGTCACGTTGTTTAACTTTTCCCCAATAAATTTCCAATCTAAAAGTGCTGGGTGTATTCTTCCCGCCATTATTTGGTTTATGATCGATAAAAGTTCTGTCTGTTTGTGTTGCCATTCTGATATTTTCAGTATAACGAAAATCATAATCTCTTCAATCATTAAGGTCTGTTCCAACTCCATGTTTTTGTCACTGATCACTTTGTTGTATTCCCTTTCAATTTTCTCTACCTTCATGTCTAGTGATGTCACCTGTGATCCCATGTCAGTTAGTGCAGACTTTGTCCAGTTTAAATTATTTCGTAGGATGGTTGTCTGTTAGTCCATAAGGTCTATTGTTTTTATATTTGTATTGTCGAGTACTTCTAACTTTTTAAACATTAAGTCTGAGTCTTCTTTGTCCATGGTTCCGAACAGGGACTTTGACAAACTACCTATAAAGTCAACGGCTCCTCTTTTTTGTCGTATCAATTGAGGTCGATAAAATTCAAGCAGTTCGCAACAAACATATTTTCTCTGCCCGCTCTTGGTTTACAAAGTGTTTTTAATTTAGTCTGGCAGAAATTAATAAATTCTTCAAACTCTTGGTTATCAGGTTTCGAAATGTAGGTAAGAATAGACCGATTTTTCTTGTAAAACATCATTTTCCCAATGCTTTCAAATAATACGCCGTTAGTTTCAAGCGGTTTCAATGATATTGGTTGTACTTCTGAATAAACTAATGTAAATAACGAAATGAATATTGTTGTAGTAGATAATTTCATCTTGCGATCTGTAATATATTTATTTTTTAGACATTGATATTATTATTTTACTATACTATAGCTAGTTAGTAGAGCTCCCGGAAGTTGAGCATGGGGAACCAAAACCTGTTTTTATAATTGCCATGAAAGGCTACGACCTTATATAGTAGACTAGGTTAATATTTGACCTAGTTTTAGTTTCCTGTATTGGAATTAGAATGTAGGTTATTGGTTTATTGTGGTTTGTTGTTGTTGTGTGTGTCCCAAGCCGGTTGCTAAAGGCCTTGGAAGGTCGTCAGGTAAACTAGGTTAGTATTTGACCTAGTTCTGGTTGTCTGTATTGGTAATTTCTCGATTTAAAGTGTAGGTTAGTGGTTAATTGTTGTTTGTTGTTATTGTGGGTTTATTGTTGTTGCTAAAGGCCTAGGAAGCATGTCAGATAAACTAGGTTAGTTATTTCCCTGTATGTGAGTTCAAATTTAAAATTAAAACAATAAAATAATGGTACAAATGACAAATAAAACAATTTGTCACGTGTTTTTATTCATTTTTTCTTTTTTACATTTTTTGCTCTAAAACTAAAATTTAATTTCTTGTTTTATTTTTTGTCTTAAAATTAAAACTTAAATAAAATTTAATTAATGTTTTTATTTTCACCTTCTAAGAGTGTTAAACCGTTTTGAGGGGTTTTTATGAGGTAGAAATTTTCCTCCATAACTAATGCTGTATAATCTTCCTCGTTAAATAATTCATTGAATTTATTTGGTGCGAATAATAATACATCTCCGGTTTCGAAAATCCACTTTTTCCCAAATTTTGTGTCGATTTTTCGAATTGTGCATAATTTGTATGCGTGGTTTTCCTGCAATTCCGCTATCTTCATAAATGGTTTTGATTTCTCCTTTGCTGCGCTTGAACATTTTGCCAGAAAAATTTGTTTTCTGGTCATTTGATGTTGTTGCTGTTGTTGCTGTTGTTGTTGTTGCTGTTGTTGTTGTTGTAGTATCTGTTGTTGTTGCTGTGTTTGATGATGTAAGCGCTTTCTTTTGAGAGGTGGAGCCGCTTGACAATCGGAAGTTACTAGGTATTCGTTTAAAAAGCTGTCTGTTGAACTTTCCATGTTTATCAAATAACTATGTTAGACTACAATTGTTGATTACAATTGCTTGATATTTATACCAATTTACGATGCTTAAAAGTTAGTGGGGGGAAAAATATATTGTTTCACAAAAACAAATAAAATAACAAAACACAACAAGACAACAAAGAAAAACTCATAATCAATTAACAATAAATTAAATTATTTATTTTTCTATTTATATTCTATCCCAGTTCATTAGACTACCTTGAAGTAGATTTGCTTTATTTATTTGTAAGTTTAAACAAATAAAAAACAAAATACAACAAAACTAAAATCGCCCAAAGAAAACTTAAAGACGGCAAATAATAAAAATTTTTCCCATCTAGCACATAATCTTCTTCGTTTTCAACAGATAAATTAAATGCAATTCTTGATGCTTTTCTGTTGTTTAAAATTAATAAAAAATTTAAAAAATTATGCATATGAGAAAAAACGCAACAATAACAATAAATTAAATTATTTATTTTTCCATTTATCTTCTATCCAAGTTCATTATACTACCTTGAAGTAGATTTGCTTTATTTATTTGTAAGTTTAAACAAATAAAAAACAAAATACAACAAAACTAAAATCACCCAAAGAAAACTTAAAGACGTCAAATAATAACGTTTACAATAGATAAATTAAATGCAATTCTTGATGCTTTTCTGTATGCATACGAGAAAAAACGTATATTAAAAAATAATCTCGATGAAAATTTATCTTGTACATTAATCAACTTATTATATCTTAACTTAGCTTAACTTATTATTTATTCTTTATTCTTCTTTTTCCATCATCAAAAACAAATTGAAAAATCATTTTTTATTTTGCTTTGTTCGTGATAATTTATTTACATTTTGTAAATTATGGCGATGAAAATTTAGATAAATTAAAAGATCTTGATGAAAATTTGCTTTACTCTCCGATTTAGAGTATTGAAGTAATACAAAAACAATATGATGACAAATTAAGTATAAAAGCCTATCATGCTAGAAAATTTATATTGTATTAGTTTTGTGATTCAACATTAAAACATGGCAAAAAAACTTCTAATGAAAAGGTTTATAACTTCTGGGGAAGAAGTGGAAGAAGAGCGATTTTTAATCGATTCCGAAACGGGGAAAAATATGCAGAAGTTTAACTTGCGCAGACGCGAAACTAAATTTTCGATAAAACCTGTACCAAGCTATATTGATCCAATTACTTGGATTAAAGGGGCACTCCATGATATTGTCAAATATATTACAAAAGAAGTTAGCCCAAGCGACAAAATTGGAATGACATTTTGTGGTGAAAGCTTCGAGCATCGTGGCCCTGCATGGATAAACTTTCAAACAGCAGGTGGACTGACGTTTCAGCATATTTGGGATGTGATTTCAAAGGTTTTTCAAAGCAATTCCGAGGGTGAGTACTTTTAAATGAAAATGCTGAACATTTTTTACTTTTTCACTTTTACTTTACAGGTTTAAGTACAGACAAATTTTGTTTGACCGCAACATATATCAGTTTACCTTATGGTAAAGGTAGGAAAAAACAATTTTACAATTTTGCTGAAGAATGCAAACAACGCCGTGGTATAATAACAATAAAAAATAAAGATAACTTATGCTTACCCCGTGCCCTAGTAGTGTGCATTGCAAAAATTGATAAAGAGGTCAATTTTAGACACATTTTACATGATGTCGGGAAAATTCAAGCAATTAAAGCTAAAGAGCTAATCCAAAAAGCAGGCGTAATTATTCCACAACAGGGGTGTGGAATACATGAATTAACAAAATTTCAAAATTATTTGACAAATTACAAAATTGTTGTCTACCAATATAACACTAGGGGTCGAATTGTGATATTTGAGGGAAATACCACAAAAGATGTAAAAAACCTAAATTTGTTATACCATGAAAATCATTTTAATGTGATTGGATCACTCACTGCTGCTTTTTGTACAGATTATTATTGCGAAAGTTGTCACGTTCCATTTTGGCACAAAAATGAACACAGATGTTCAAAAACTTGTCCATGTTGTCGTAATTCAACACAATGCCCAAAGAATGGTACAAATGTTAAATGCAATATCTGTAATAGAACATTTAGAGGGGAAAAATGTTTTGATTTTCATCGAGCCTCATCATGTAACTCAAAAAGTATTTGTGATACAGTGAAAAAGTGTTTAAATTGTTTGCACGTTTACAAAACAGAAAGACAGCATTTTTGTAATGAATATTTTTGTAAAATTTGTCATCAACATGTACCTTCGGATCATCTTTGCTTCATTCAGCAAGATAAAAAACAGAAAAATTTTAAAAACTGCATATATGTATTCTACGATTTAGAGACAAGACAGGAAAAAAATATTGATACACAACTAAGACAGCATATCCCTAATTTGTGTGTTTTACAGCAAAGATGTGACAACTGTATTGACGATGAATCTCTAGTTTTTTGTCAAAAGTGTAAATTTAGACAAATAATTTTTGAAGAAAATCATGTAATCGAAAAAATGATGAATCACATTTTGAAATTAAGCGCAGAATTCCGTGAAATAATTGTCGTAGCTCATAACGGACAAGCGTTTGATCATCAGTTTATTTTAAACTATGTTTTAAACAAAACGAATGTGGAACCCAAACTAATAATGAGAGGAACGAAAATTATTTTGATGATGATCAACAATGTCAAATTTATCGATTCACTTAATTTTTTCCCGATGGCCCTAGCAAAATTGCCAAAAGCCTTTAACTTATCTACAAAATTAAAAAAGTGGTTTTTTCCGCATTTATTTAATAAACTGGAAAATGAAAATTATATAGGTTCTTTACCGCCTATGAAATATTTCACCCCCGATTCAATGAAAGAAGATGAGAGAAATGAGTTTCATAAATGGTACACTGAAAATAAAAATTGCGAATTCAACATGCGAAAAGAAATAGTTGAATACTGTAGCAATGATGTGAAGATTTTGACTGAAGCTTGTTTAAGCTTCAGAAGAATATTTTTACAAGAATGCAACATTGAACCGTTTTTAGAAGCAGCAACAATAGCCTCAGCCTGTAACCTAGTGTTCAGACGAAACTTTCTGTGTTTGAACACGATAGGTATAATTCCACGACATGGTTACAGACTAGTCGACAATCAATCCGAAATTGCTCTACAGTGGCTTGTATGGGAGCAGGACACCCGAAAAATTAAATTTCAATATGCTGCTAACGGGAGAGAAAAAGTGATTGGCGGTGTCAAAGTTGATGCATTTTGTGACAGCACTAAGGAAGTTTTTGAGTTTCAAGGTAATAAAACAAAATTAAAATTCAAAACACGCTATAACACATTATTAATTTTTATTAACTTTCTAGGTTGTTTTTACCATGGTCATCCGAAGTGCCTAATCCATAAAAGAGATGTATCCTTGTATAATGATTCTAACGATACTTTAAATCAAAGGTATGAAAGAACGCTGGCCAAAAATGAGTACTTAAAATCCCTTGGATATAAAGTAATCAAAATGTGGGAATGCGCATTTCGCGAACAAATGAAAACAAACAAAAATATGTTTTACTTAAAAAACCACCCAATAATTTTTACTGCACCACTAAACCCTCGGGATGCATTCTATGGTGGAAGAACAGGCAACGTCTACACTCATTATAAGTGTAAAAACGGGGAGAAAATTAAATACATAGACGTCTGCTCGATGTACCCGGGGGTCTGTAAATATGGCAAATTTCCTGTTAAACACCCTAAAGTACATGTTGGAAATTCTGTGTGTTCTGGAATTGATTTACAAAAAACGAATGGGTTGATTAAATGTAAAATATTACCACCAGAAAACCTATTTCATCCAGTTTTACCGCAAAAACAAAATAACAAATTGATGTTCTCACTCTGCCAAAGCTGCGGAGATCAAAAAAATCAAAGTGCATTTTGTTTACATTCTAACGATGAAAGGGCATTAACTGGAACATGGGTGATTGACGAAGTTTTACAGGCTCTCAAAAAAAACTACAGAATTTTACACATTTACGAAATCTGGGAATACGAGATTACGCAATATAACAAGGAAAAGAAAGAACAAGGACTCTTCACGGAAATGATGAATAAGTTTATAAAAATTAAACAGGAATCTTCAGGTTTTCCGTCTAAATATCAAACAGAATTGGAAAAACAAAAGTATATTGATTCCTTTTTAAGTTCAGAAGAAGTTCAATTGGAATTTAAAAATATCAACAATAATCCTGGATTAAGGTCTTTTGCAAAATTAATTTTAAATTCTTTTTGGGGAAAATTTGGTCAGCGAGAAAACCAACAACAAACAACTATTGTTAACCAACCGTTTGTTTTGAATGACTTACTAACAAATCCTTCAATAGAAGTTTGTCAAATACTACCTATTAACGAGGAAGTTATAATTGTGAGCTGGCAGTATAAAGAAGAAGCGGTAAATTCTCTATCAACAATCAATGTGTGTATAGCTGCTTACACAACAGCACAGGCTCGACTTCATCTTTACAGCTATCTAGAAAAGATCGGTCACAGAGTTTTGTATTACGATACGGACTCAATCATTTATATAAGTCAAGAAGGAGAATATGACCCACCTCTAGGAGAACGTATTGGTGATATGACCGATGAACTAGAATGTTATGGCCTCGGCAGCTATATATCTGAATTTGTTAGTGGTGGACCAAAAAATTACGCGTTTAAAGTTTTTTCGACTAAAGATAACTCAGAAAAGCTTGTTTGTAAAGTTAAAGGCATAAATTTAAACCATACAACATCCAAACTAATAAATTTTGAAACGATTAAACATGCTGTTCTTCATCCGCAAGATTGGGAAAATATCGCTGTGGTTTCACAAAATATTAAAAGAACTAAAGATCATGAGGTTCATACAGTAACTGAAACAAAAAGATACCAACCGAAATCAGAAAAACGTCGATTTCTGAAAGACCATAGTTCCGTACCGTTTGGATACAAAAGGCCTAAATTTGTGTAAACTACGATTATTACACAACATAAAGGTAAAACAGAAGTCAATTTTAGTCGGAGTAACAAATATTCAGTTTTTTAGTTTTAAGCAATTTTGTAGCTTATGTAAACATAAAATAAAAGGTCGGGTTTTTTTCATATTTTTCCCGACGTAAAACAAAAGTTTTAGTGAGTTTTTCTTTAATAATTTCAAGTAAACGAAAACTTATTTATTTCCAGTAAAAACGAGGAATTATTTTATACAAATTTATTAATACTTAATTTTACCAAAATGTTTTCAGAAGTTCTAAATTATATTGTTTTTATCTACCCATGAATTGTGCGATTTATCAAATCCTAACCATTTGACGTAAACTTTATTCCCTTTTCTTTTTAAAATCTGCTCGACAAGATAGGTATCAGAAAATTTTACAGGTGTTAGTTCTGTTTCATAAAATCCCCCGGAAATTGGAGTGTTGGTATAATCGACTAAGTTATACGTAATCGGATATGTATTTTTAACTTTAACCACTTTAAAAATTTCTGTTGACCAGTTTGGTTGATAGCCTTTTTCAAAGTTTCCTTTATTTTTGCTGACTCTTACATTATCTCCTATCTTAAATTTAGCTTTTTGAAAAATTTTTGGATGCATGTATACACTTCTAAGTATTGATTTTTCATTTTTCTTTGAAACATTTTCTGGAGGTAATTTGATTGTTCTATGCGGTGTTGAATTATAGTTTTTTAACAATGATTGTAAAATTGAGATCCATTTGTAATTCCCCTGTAAACTGAAATTTTTCCACATCATACTTTTCAAAGTTCGATTAAAACGTTCCACGATAGATGCCTTAAGCTCTGAGAATGTATGATAATGATTAATTTTATTTTTCAACATATATTGTTTAAACTGTCTGTTGAAAAACTCTTTGCCTTGGTCTGAATGAATATTTTTTGGGGAATCCTTTGCTTGCTTGATAATATTTTCAAGTGCTCGTAAAACATCTTCAGCAGTTTTACGTTTGACAGGTTCAGCATAAGCGTATTTGGAAAAAGTATCAATCACCGTCAATAAATATTTGAAACCTTTATTAAATTTGGCATAAGGAATCATTTCGACTAAATCAATTTGCCAAGTATCATTCAAACCCTTTTGAATGAACTTTCTCCTACGAAAATTTTTTCTAAGTGGCCTGTGTAGCTCTGAAACAATTTGTGCTCGTGACATCCTATACACAATACACACAATATTTAGTTTCTCTTTCTATATATAGAGGCAGCTGATTCTGAAAAGTTGTACATAATAGCTAAATTTTTTGTAGAAATCCTCAGTCTCCCTACAGAAATCAACTTTTAATATGGAAGCTGATTCGACTTCGTTTCCGTTTACCAACGAAAGTAAAGAAAATTATTTTTTAAATAAAATTACACAAGAAAACCAAATTAGTTCAACCACGAATGATTATGATGTTGATGTTGACGAGGTGACCTCGTCTTTTCAAGAATTTATACCACCACCACCATCACCACCGCAATTACTTGAAGAGGAGGAAGAAGAGGAATGGCAGGACGGTCAAAACTGGTTTGACTCTCAAACAGATGATCTGCAGGTTAACGAGGTGACCTCGTCTTTTCAAGAATTTATACCACCACCACCATCACCACCGCAATTACTTGAAGAGGAGGAAGAAGAGGAATGGCAGGACGGTCAAAACTGGTTTGACTCTCAAACAGATGATCTGCAGGTTAACGAAGAACAAAATATCGAAGTCGAGCAAGAAGGATATTTCGAATGGTTTTTTAGTAACATTATAGATAGATAAAAATAAAAATAAAAATAAAATAAATAAAAGGCAATTGTTTTTATTTTCGTACAATTTTGCGTAGTTTATTGTTTAATATTACAGGTATCTCGAAAAATAATCTAGAAAAATTACACTGCACATTGATCCGTTGCTTTGGGATGTTAATTTCTTCATGCAACTTTTCCACTTGTTTTTCTTCACAGGTTTTTATGTATTTTTCAACATACGCTCTTACATTTTGTTCGGAATTTTTATAGTGAATCATTACAGCTTGAAGAAAATCAACAAGGTTGTTAAATATATCGGCCTCTTCTCTGTTGACACTAAGAGTTTGACTACGAATAGCTTGAATTCCTGCTTGTAAACATAATTTGGTATTTTTTATTGTTCGACTGCACAGCAGCTTTTTGTATAGATGGTAAAATTCACACCAATCACGATATTTCAGAACAATTACTTCTTTTCCATTACGATGGAATATGGTTGTGGCTTCAAATGATTCCCCCGTAAAACCAACAGAAATTCTAAAGGTCTGGTTTTTATTAAGAAAGTATGTATAGTTTAATAATAAAGACATCGTGTTTTCATGTCGAATTTCCATTTCTTTTTAACTTTCCTCTAACTCTCGGGTTACAAGACTGTAAAAAGTTGTATTTTCCAAATATTTTATGAAATAGTTTTAAAATCAACCTGTCATTTTCAATATGATTTACTTTACTGAATTGGTTCAAAAAACTTTTCATACTTAAACCAAAACATCTAAACCAAACGTAAACACAACAATATTGCCCGCATACATCTGTAAAATTACTTTGCAACTGTTTATCATTAAAAATTAAACAATGATTCTTCAAATATCTTAAAATTTCAGGTTTAGTTGGTTTCTGCCCAAAAGAATCAAAGTATTCTATACACCCCTTTTTAGGAATATAAATAGCTAACCAGTGTGTTCCAGGGTCCTTAGCCTTATCCGTGTTAACGATTAAAAGAGATGGTTTTTCTTTTACTTTTGGAATTCTATCCAGAGCGAATACCCCCTTAAATTTTTTGTTTGTACGCTGGTTACATTTTAAAATGTTAGTTATTTCTAAAGTGTTCATAAAATAAATTGACTCAGATCATAAACTTTGCTCGCTTCCTTTACATAATTTACTAAAAACTCTTTTTTAATTAGTTTGTTGGTAATGATTATATCAAAACTTTCTAATATTTGTTTAAACTCTTTAGTTATATTTTCGTTAGTCACAGTTCCAAAAGAATAATTTTCAATATTTTGATTTGTTAGCTCTTTTGTTGGAAACTTGTAAGTAAACTCTTTTACGAACTTCTTACAAGGCTCTTTAAATCCTACTATACTAATTTCTTTCACAAACAAACTGTTTTTGTCGTTACAACAAAATGTAACATCGACAAGTGCACAGGATGAAGACATGATGTAAAATATTTAGACTCACGCTTTTTCATCCTATTTATAGGTTTGTGAATATATTTCGATTTTTATCGATTTGAATGTTTGCATCAAATTCCCCATAAACAATTGCAGTTAATGTGGACGGCAATGGTTTTGATAACTTTGCTTCAATTCTAACAGTTCCTTGATTAAGTAGACCTTGGCACATTTCATTCCCTGATGCATCGGGGGTTAAATCAAAAGCAAGTAAAAAAAATCCATTGCTAAACATTGTTTTTGTTATCTGATGACCTTTATCATTATGGAATATCCCTGTTCCTTGAAAAAGTGTGTTGTAGGCTCTGGTATAACAATTATATTCATCAGAGAAACTAGTTTCAATTGCTGTATTAGGTATCTGTACCCCATTCACATTCAACGAAAATTGAGAAATATCAAAATGTTTAAAATTGTACGGGTTTTTTGATCTTTTTCCTGAATAACCAATATTTTCGGTCATACAAAAGATGATTGTAGTCGGCAATTGACCAATGAAAACGTTGTCGAGCGATATGGATGATGTATTCATAGGAAGAGTATAGGTTTTTACTTCCACACGTTTATAACTATATATAGCATTCTTTTTTTCCAAAACAGCGTTATGTGCTAATAGAACACTCGGATTAACAGTTACATGTCTCATAAACAATGTTGCTTCTAAAATTTTCAATTGAGATTCATCGGTATCGTCAGAAAAAAAATAGAATTCTGGTTTTTCTAGTGTTAGTGTAATTCGAACATCCACGTTGTTTATAAGTAAGGTAGGCTGGTTAAACATATCTACATGTAGTTTACCCATTAGCTCAACAACATTGCTATTATTATACAATTTTTGACGGTCTTTCGATCCAGAATTATTAGATTTTTCTATGTTCGCCTTATCTAATGTCCACCCTGAGCACTCTAAATGTGTGGTAGCAGCATCATTACCATAATTTAATAGCGATTCAATATATGCTCTATAGTGATAATTTCCGTCTGATGGTGTTATATTTTTCCCGTTTAATTGAATATTACATTGTTTTATTAGAGAATGTAAAAGATTGTTAACTACACTTGGCTGTGATAGTTCTTTTCCGTCTGCCCCTTTATCATTATTCCATAACCCTCCATCTTTTTTCAAAATCCGTATTTTCAATCTTAAATATGTAGAAGATAAGTCCCTATATGTATCTCCATGACCTAATGAAACAAATTCTATTACCGATGGTTTATCTAATGAGGCTATAGGGTTGTAAGAAACCTCTTCGGATCGTAGAATACTTGATTGAATAGGTTGTGCTTTAAATATATCCAATTCAGATTTCATACATTCCACCATAATTAATCAAAAATATCTTTTTCTTTCTTACGCCTAATAACTTTACGTCGTTTCGAGGTAAAATAATTTAAATTTTTGATCGACGGCTTATTTATAACTTTTCTTTTCCTTTTTCCCGACCCATACATTTCATTGAGTTTTTGAACTGCCCCGCGTCTTACACTTTTGACAATCTCTTTACCGCGATCTTGCAGAACTTCCTTAATATTTGCACCGGATACAATATCTGATAAAGCACTTATACCAGAGTTTACAACCTGCCTTTTTAGTAAATCAGCCCCCGAATAAAATATTGGTTTCAAATACTTGAAAAGTCCCCCAAAAAAACTACCTAGGCCACGTCCTCGTTGATATGGTACAGTCGAATGTACCAACGGACCAATATCCTCAATGCCTTTCCCCGTTTGACTCAAATAGTATCTGTAATATACTCCTTCCATAATGCTTTTCATAAAACACTAAATTGTTTAATAGAATCCCCCCTTTTATTTATATACTTTTTTAAAATGTAATACAATTTTTGTAGGAATACTACTTGTTGCAAAATTAATTTTGCTACTATATTTATCACAGATTAGAATAGAAATATTATCAAAAAAATTTTTCTCAACAGCAAAATATTGTATATTTAAAATTTCTTTTTCCATTACTTCAAATGCATTTTTTGTGTTTATCGTTCTTAAACATCTCACCGTGCTATCACCCACCATATTTGGTTCAATAATATCGGTATAGACAAAAAGCATTTCTGGTTTAATTACGGGTGTCATAGGTAAATATTGCAGAAATGTTTTAAATAAATCTAAGAGTCTTGACTTATGCTTTTTAAAATCTTTAATTTTTACAGTTATCTGATCAAAACATGATTTCAGTAACTCTTCGAGTGAGTAGCTATGATCTGCCTTTAATTTTAGCTCAAGTGGTGGTTGATTTATACATATTTTAATAAATTCATTTGTTTCAGGTAGTTGTTTTTCTAATGATGTTGATGAAGGTGCAGCCACGTAATTGGAATCCAAAGATATAAAATCATATATCCCCCAAATTAGTTCACGCTCAACCTCTTTTCTTGAGTAGCCATCAAACGGGTGTATATTCTGAATAAGAGTTGGTAACAAAAAAGATTTCCAATCACACAAATATTCATCCGTGTTATGTGGAATGTACGTCGTCCCAATTCCAACCAAGTGTTCGGAATTACCTCCTATAAAAACTTTTGTACCAATGTGCCAGTTTTTTCCGTATTTATTTGGTTGAAAATCGTTTAAGTAAATCTCCAACAGACCAACTTTCCAGTTTGTACCGTTGATTGGTTTATGTAAATTATTTGTAAAAGCTGATAAAGTATTATCAGGATAGTAATTCATTGAGTTATCACTGAGTAAAGTAACATAAAATTCATCTTTTAGGTGTATATCGCCCATGTTTTCTTACGTTTTGGAAAATTAATTTTTGTTTGACTGTCACCCGCTTTAGCTGGTCGTAAAATTCGTTTTGTAGGTGTTGTAAATTTCTCGCTATTTATATGCTTTTCTTTCTTTTCGGGTGGACTGTCAAGAGGAACCGTTATAACGTCTCCAGACTCGGTTTCAAATGTTTGATAATTTTGATTTGGAGTTAATTTTCGTTTTCTTAAACGCTCACCAATTGATGTGGCAGATAGTGCTTTTGCGAAAATTTTGTCTTGAACGTCTTCATCAAGTTCACTGTCAGACTGTGTTGTTTCTTTAAAAATATTTTCCTGGACGCGTTTATCAAATACTTCATCATCTTCATTCTTATATATTTCTTCTTCAGGAAACTGCATTTCAAAATTTCTTTTACCGACAACATCTGTTTGAGTGTCTGTCGCTCTAAATATGGGTTTTGTACGGAAACGTGTTTGGGTACTTTTAGGTTCCATGATTTTAATTTTTTTCTCTTCAATTTTAGATAACAATCTTTTTTTGTTTCTAATTTTAAATAGGTTCTGACGATACAAATACCACTTCTGAATATCGGACAAATTTTTGTTTAATAAAATGTTTTTCATCTTTTTATCCAACTGGTTGAGTTCAACGTCTGAATTTTGCTTTAGTTTTTCATATATTTCAGGTTTTAATATTATCATTTTGTTAAATGTTGTATTATTCATTTTATAAAATGACCAATCACCCCTGATAAAACTGCACCGAGAAGAGCAGGTAAAAATCCACCACGTTGAATTATAATTTTTCTTTTACTAGTGAGCGACTTCTTACGGCAAATGAGTGATCTCAAGTCCTTTTTATACTTAACGCAATTTCCCAGATCGTTTTAATTACATTCGGCTCACATTGTTTTATTATAACTTTTTGAAATTTTCTCTTAGAATTTTTTAACAGGTGCAATATATGACGGTTGGTTTGTAATCGTTTCATATTCCTCACCAAATTGCTCCAATTGCTCTTTTGTACAAAAACAAAAATTTTTTCCAAATATGTCACTTCTTAATCTAAATATATCATTAATATCTTGAGTAAGGTCTATTAAAATGTAACCATATGGTAAGGTAGTTACTTCATTATATACTTTCTCAAATTCGTTGACCTGTTTTGGGTATATTTGACGAGCTAAAGGCAGTATTTGGGATTTATCTCTAGGGTTTTTGAAAAGCACTAAATATTTACAATTTAATGAAATATCTCTTGAAAATTTTCCCTGGTGAAAAACGTTTTGAGTTACAAATATTACAGATAAATTTCTATGGTGCGAACCTCTAGTAAATAATTCGCACACAATCTTGTCGTGAGAATTTAACATCATATCATCTACTATAATTAACAGTGGATCTTGATTATCACAAAAATCTGGAATAGTATTATAATGTTCAAGTCCTTTGATATTTTTCGGGGCGGCTTCTTTATCGGGGTTACACCAAATAATCTTCTCAATTGGAGGTTGAATATATTTGTTTTTTTGTTTTATTAAATTAAAAATAAAAGTCGATTTCCCACAACAAGACGGCCCGGCAACCATCATAGTAAACGGATGAAAAAACATGGTTTGCCGAAGAGTATCTATCTAACTATACAAATCTATATGTATACAAAACAGAGGTCGAGTATAAAATTAATCTTGGAAAATTGGACAGACAGTCTCTTATATAGTCTCACAATGGCCAAACGTGTTTTCATAGTTGATCTCCAATTTCTAAGAGGAAACGATAAACAATATTTTGTCAAAGAACTCGCTCTACTTGAAAAAGGAAGTTTGATTCCTATCGTTTATCATTTCAAACCACCTTACCACGAAGAAGAACTAGGTCAAGCAGCACAATATAGCAACCGATATTGCGGCAATAAAATAAATGGACTTAATTGGAATGGCGGATGCATTGACTATATGGATATAAAATCAATTATTAAATACTATTTAGAACAAGCTGAAAAAATTTATGTAAAAGGCGAACAAAAAAAATTTTTCCTTGAAAAGTATATTGAGAGTTTTAAAATAGAAAATCTTGCCATACCGTCGTTATTAAAGATTGAAAATTTTAAATCAATGTGTCCGATACATCTTTCAAATAATCATTTTAGATGTGCTGTAAAAAACTGTCTTAACATTTATATGCATCTTCGGAAGGAAAAAGTACTATAATGTTAAAAACAAAAAAAGTTACCTTTAACAATAAATTAGATCTTTACGTTATGTATGTGTGGGATTATGCATATAGAGTAGCTCGACAGGGAAAATATGAAGAATATGCACGAGATCGAGATAGATTTCATAGACGAATAAAAAATATTGAACCTATTATCTCTGCAGTTCTAAAAAAACCTCATAGAGAAAAAGTTTTTAATAAATTAATAAGGGTTGGTTAACCCAATAAAATTAATGTACATAAAATCATGTAATAGTTTTATTTTAGTTTTAAACAAAAATGTAAAAAGAAAAATGAATAAAAACACGTGACAAATTGTTTTATCTGTCATTTGTACCATTATTTTATTGTTTTAATTTTAAATTTGAACTCACATTTGAACTAACCTAGTCTATCTGACATGCTTCCTAGGCCTTTAGCAACAACAATAAACCCACAATAACAACAAACAACAATTAACCACTAACCTACACTTTAAATCGAGAAATTACCAATACAGACAACCAGAACTAGGTCAAATACTAACCTAGTTTACCTGACGACCTTCCAAGGCCTTTAGCAACCGGCTTGGGACACACACAACAACAACAAACCACAATAAACCAATAACCTACATTCTAATTCCAATACAGGAAACTAAAACTAGGTCAAATATTAACCTAGTCTACTATATAAGGTCGTAGCCTTTCATGGCAATTATAAAAACAGGTTTTGGTTCCCCATGCTCAACTCCCGGGAGCTCTACTCTAGTTTCAATCTATTGTTATGAACTTTTCTTATTGTATTTTGAATTTTTATTGACGTGGTCACCTCACCGTCAATTTTTACAAGCTCGTACGGTCCTAACCACTGATTCGAACTTTTCTTGGCGGTTGGATTTAACATATACACTTGATCTCCAACGACAAAATGTTTTTCATTCGTAATACATTTTGCTAAGCATTTTGCTTTTTGCTAAATTTTCTTTTGCAATTTGGTACGTCCGTCGTAGCTTGTTCTGCAGTTCGAGGTAATAATTATCTGTTGTATAGACGGGTAATGGTGCTCTTTGTATACTAGTAGGTAAATCTGCAGAAAAACCAAGCAAAATGTCCATCGGGGTTAGTTTTGTTGAGGAGTTTATTGTATTATTTTTTACAAATACAGCTTGTCTTAAATATTGGTACCAGTCTAACAATTTATGACTAAAACATTTTAGGTAATCCTTAAATGGTCTATGACTTCGTTCTAAAATGCCATTAGCCTGGGGATGATAAGCGGTAGTTTCCAATTTTTTGATTCCTAGAAGTTTACAAACTCGTTTAAAGACGTCTGATGTAAAGTTAGCACCTTGATCGGTTATTAATACTTTAGGAACTCTATAACGTGAGATAATCTCATCAAAAAAGGTTCTCGCTACGGTGTTTGCTTCCATGTTGGGCATGGGGTAACAATCAAAAAAACGACTTAGCTCATCCTGAAAAGTGAGAATATATTTATTTCCGCAAGGTGTAATCTCCATTGGTCCTACAATGTCGAGAAAAATTCGCTCGAAAGGTTTTTCTGCAGTATCTGCTATTATCATTGGCATTTTTGTTGGTTTGGTAGATTTTATTTCTTGACACAATCTACATTTATTTATATATTCGGTTATATCTTTTTTTTCATACTTTTCCAATAAAATTGTCGTTTTGCCCTAATAAGTGTTTTTTTTATGCCTAGATGACCTCCTAGGGGAAGGTCATGTATGTCACGTAGGACGGATTTGATTTCATCTTGGTTATGCAAAGTGATAATACTTTTCGAGACCTCCATTTTTCCTCTAGCGTCGACTTCTTCTTCGTCTTCTTCCTCTGATTCGGGATATCCTATGTCTTTTAAATTTTCGTCTAAGTTGTTGCCAATTTCACTCAATTCTTCTGTTAAATCTACGTTTGCGTCTGTTTTTGATGCAGTTATTTTATTTTCGGGCTGGTTAATTGCTTGGTTATTTTGGTCTGAATTTCTGGCTTGGTTCCGTGTAACTACGGCAATTAGGTTTTCCTCATTTTGTTGGTTCATGTCATTCTGCTGGTCGGGATATATCCTGCTCAATCCGTCTGCTACTACGTTAGACTTACCCGGTTTATATTCAACAGTATAACTATAGTCAAACAATTTTAACTGCAATCTTAAAAGTCGTGAAGAAGGATCCATAAGTTTCATCATTCCTTTTAAAGGCTTGTGATCTGTATATAAACTGTGAAATGTCTACCATAAAGATAACATCTGAAGACCTTTGTTGCCCATACTATGGCTAACAGTTCCATCTCTATTGTGGAGTAATTCTTTTTGGCGTTGTTCAAACAACGACTAGCATAGCACACAGGTTTATCTTGGCCTGGTTCTCCTTGCGACAAAACTGCTCCTAAGGCTTCTTTGCTTGTATCTGTTGTTAGCATGAATTGCTTGGAAAAGTCAGGGTAGATTAGAAGTGGTGGAGAAGTTAGAATATCTTTTATTTGATTGAAAGATTTTTGACAGTTTTCTGTCCATTTAATATTGCCTTTTTTTGCGTTTCTTAAAAGTTTGTTAATAGGAAGAGCCTGTTCGGCTAGTTTTGGGATGAACTTACGATAGTAGCTCACAAGTCCTAAGAACGATTGTACTTGTCGCAACGTTCTTGGTTGTGGGTAATTTTCGATGATCTTTGTTCTACTATTATCCGGCTTTACTCCATCTTGACCGCAAATGTGTCCTAAGTATGATACTTCTACTCTTAAAAGTTTTGATTTTTCCGGTTGTAGTTTTAAATTAGCTTCTCTTATCCGACTGAAAACTTGTCGCAATTTTCTGTTGTGATCTTTCACATCCCTACCGCAGACTATTATATCGTCTAAATAGACAAAGCAAATAAGTCCATTTAATTCGGTCAATACGTGGTTCATCAGCCGTTGGAATGTGACCGGTGCATTTGAGAGACCAAACGGCATACGTTTAAATTCGTAGTGGCCTGTATTACTACTAAACGCAGTTTTTTCCCTATCATCTGGGTTTATTGCAATTTGATGGTAGCCACTCGCTAAATCAAGGGTAGAAAAATATCGCGCATTGCCTAGCTGATCTAATATCTCTTCTATTCTGGGTAAAGGAAACACGTCTCCAATTGTATTCTGGTTGAGTTTTCGAAAATCTACGACCATTCTGAATTTCGCGTGGTTTTCACTTCGTTTGGGCACCAGGAGCACTGGTGAATTCCATGGACTGCGGCTTGGAGAAATTATGTCGTTTTCGAGCAAATCTTGGATTTGCTTATGAATCTCTTTTCTATGCACCTCTGGTAACCTATAATTCTTCTGATTAATTGGCGTTGTTCCTGGCTTGACCTCTATTTTATGACTGACATCGTTGGTATATGTTAATATTTCCCCTTCGAGATGAAATATATCTGCATTTTCCTTGATCATCTCTATTGTATCGACTCTGTCCTCTTCAGGTAGGTTGTTATATCTCTCCAAATCCAAAAGGTCCAATAGCTTATCCAATCTAGTTTTGTCGGGTATTCTTCTCTTACTGTCTATTTCTTCCCTGGAACCTATATCGACTTCAACATACTCGTTCATGTTTATTATGTTATAATTTGGTGTGAAATCTCTCAGCATTACATATTCATTCTTTGTATTGATTACTGGAAGAATGATTTTGTTATTCTTAATTTCCCCTAACGTATTCCCTGTGTATACACCTGGGTCCACTTCAGTTTTTTCGCAGAAGATGTTCTGCCCTTCTTCTATTTCTTTGTCGATCAAAAGGATTTCTACTAGTCTAGTTGATCTAGCGGGAATCAAGTTTCTACCGAAGTTCACGCTAGTATTTTTTACTAAATTAATTTCTGATAGAAAAATTTCTGAACCAATATCTTTTTCATCCTCCACTAAATTATATTCTTTAAATTTGTTATCTTCATTAGGGTTTTTAATTAATATCTGTATTTCGTTTTCTGGGATACCATTGTGTGCTAAATTAACTTCTGATAAAACAAATTCTTGTTTAACACTGCCTTCATCTTCTATCAAATAGCTTTCCTTAAATTCATATTGATTGCTTGAGTTTTGAAATGGTTTTTTGTTATTTGTATTCTGGTAAATTTTTTAGAATTTGTTTGTCGTTTCTTCTGTTAAACTTTCGGATTTCTTAAATGTTTCTATTTGATTTGTAAATATATCTGCGTTGTTTGTTTCTTGGCAATCATTTTCTTTATCTGGACTGGAATTATGCTGTGACTGCTTTTGTCCTCATTACGAATGGTTCGACTACTGAGGGAATTCTCCTGTTTATCATGGCATAAACAAGGAGTATTGTGACTTTTAATTGTTGGTTCCAACAATTGACCTTTACTTGGGGTCGGTCTCAAAACAGTTGCAGTATCCGTTTTATTGACTGATTCTTTCTCTTTGTTATAATTTATAAATGGTATTTGTCTGGTTGAATTTTCTGAATGAATTTTTAAATCGTTTGAAATGAAACTAATGTCTGGCCTATTACTTAAAAAATCAACACCTAGTATGCCGTCCGTCGTAATATTTATTTCATCGGAAACGACTTGAAATGTTTGCTCTAAATTCTTATCATTATTAATACTTGAATGGACACTTCCAATAGTTTTTTTGATAGTGTTATTTATTCCTCTAAATAAAACTTGTTCATTGTAATTAATTTTTGCTGATTCGTTTAAAGTGCTTTGTTTTATTAATGAGATTTCAGCACCTGTATCTATTAACATTTGTGAAGTAGGCTTATTAGTAATGTTTAAATTAACGTCCACTATTGGAGGGATGGGTTGAATGGGTTGGTTGGTGTTTTGTAATAGAGTGTTTGATGGATGTATATTATTTGATTGATTTACTTTGTTGTACCCTAAGCAATGTCGTGATTGGCTCCAACCTGTTGGTCGCAGGTCTTGCCGGTGAAGTTTCCCGAAAAATCGTTTGTCATTTCTGGAGGATTGGGGTATGTTTCTAGAAGTCTAACATTGTTATTATTCTGTTCTGTATTCGTCAGTGCCATATTTTGCTGTCTGTATTGTGGTCTACCATTATTATTTCGCTGTTATTATAATTTTGACTATTATTATTAGAATTTACAAATTGGTTTCTACTCCTCTCATTATTAAAATTTCGGTAATAACTGTCTTGACTATTATTTCTGAAACAATCTCGAGTCGAATGGCCAGTTCTTCGGCAATTAGAACAAAATTGATTTCTTAATTTCGTTCTACATTCCGTTATCGTGTGGCCATTTCTCTTACAATAAGCACATTTAATCGTAACAGGTGTGTTTAGTTTTTCTAATTGTTCAATCATCTTTTCCATTAACTTAGTCTCTAGTTTAGGCTCTTGCTTTGGTAAAACTGGTGTTGTGATTTGAGAGTTATTTTGAGAAATGATTTTTAGAGCCTCCCATAACGGATTTGATTGGGATTCGACTTTAAATAAATTATTTAGAAGTTCCACTGGGCTACCAACTTGTGAATTCTGATTAGTGCGTTTACGTCTTTCAAAATCTTCTAAGTTAATGGCACTATTTGCTAGTTGTGAAAGATTTTGATTACAGACCAACCGTAGTCCATCCTGTACAGCAGGATTTCTCAACCCTAGCTTAAATGAACTAATTGCCGTTTTTTTTATTTCCACCTCCGATACAGAAGTATCTTTTCCGGGATTAAACCACCGATTTAAACACCGAAATCGCTTCGGCCTCTAATCTTTGTAATCTTTCCGAGAATTCA
>CAVNZG010000961.1:0-39377 GCA_963693315.1 Diogma glabrata
TCCATATTTAAAATGTTAACATGTTAACGTTCTGTAAACGCTATGTTTTAGCTCTGTAAACATAATCATACAATTATAATTTCCCATTCAAAAAGGTTACATGTATAAATCATGTAAGCGTTTAGTATAAGCTTCGTTGTTGTCCATATACATTTACACTTCCTTTTTCAAAATATATACATGTATATGGTTTGTAAACGCTCTGTATAAATCTGTTTACAACTTTTGACATTTGTGAAAACAAGTAAACTTATTTCAATTCTCTTGGTTAATGAGCCTTTAAAATATAGGTTGTTGACAATTGTTTTCTAATAAATTAATTTCTCTATTATGTCGCTAAAATTGTGTAATGTGGAGACAATGGGATTGTGATAGTACCAGAGGGATGGAAATTAAAAAATAGTTTGCATTGGCCGCCCCTAAGTAAGTTTTATATATGTTTTTAATGTTTTCCACTTACACAAGTCACAATTTTGCGGTTTAAATTTTTGTACATTATTTCATTTCATTGTTTTAGCTGACCGAGCATTGAAAAAACTACGTAGCAAATCTAGCAGTAAACCAGACTTCAAACGAAAATTTTTTGAAGAGTATTTTCCATAACTTCATTTATTATTTATTCTATATTTTGAATTTTGCCTTATGTTTATAATGTATAATTTATGTGTTTTTTATGAATTAGTTTAAAATGATTATTTGTTATGGTATTTGAATGAAATAAAAATGTGTTCTTCCTCTAAAAATAAATACAGAGTATGTAACAAAGGAAAAATCCCTTCTCATTAATATTTTCAAGTGAAATCAATTTGCCTTTTAATTCTTTCAGGCTATGTTTTTGCAGAATTCTTTAACGAATCAGATGATTTCAACATGTTTAGCAATGGTGATTTAAATGGTTTATCAAAATAATAATATTTATTTGTAATACTTGAGCCATAAATATACGCTATGCTGTTTAAGTAAGTAGCGTTTATCATTTCAACAACTTCGTCGTCTTTTTTAACTAAAAACCATTTGTTTGTTTGTTTTTTTATATCGTTTGAGAACATGTCGCCTTTCTTAATGAAAATTTGTTTGTATATGTATGCCATTGCAAGTTGATAATTGGAATTCTAATCCCTTCCAAAATTTAATGTTTTGTATAGTGTTCGAATTTTACTTTTCTATAGTAGGATGTAAAATGAAAAGATAGTTATTTTCATTTAGTGCAGAAAGTATTATAACTTTCATTTCTCATATTTTAATTAAATTAAATGTTTTGACATAAGCAAACTGTATAAATTATGTAACAGTATAGATACATTCATTATGTAAATATTCCGTAAATATACCAGGTTAGTATTAGTTCTAGCTTTGTAATCAATCTCTTAATGTATAGTACATTTACAAAGTCAACGTTTAGTATATGTACGAGGTAGCTATAAGCTCTCGTAGACTCTACACAATGTAGCCATTTTGTAGAAGTAATTATACAATTACAAAGTACATAATCAGGAACGTTACAATCGAAGCAATCAGTTTACTACTACACTGTAACTTTACTGTGTAAAATCAGAAACAATATTTTGTAGCAGTATAGATACAGCCACATATTTTAAGTACAGTATGTGTTCTGTAAAATATACAACAATTATTTGTGACTATAATATATACAAAATGTTACTTGGGTTATCAAGTAGAACAATGAAAAAAAACATAATTACAAAAGTAATTGTAAATTGGTACAATTAATAGTTTAAGAAGCATTAATAATTAAAAGAAAAAAAAATTAAAGATTAAAATTATTAGAGATGATCAATAAAATAACAAAATTAAAATTATATTTAGAAAAGAAATAAGATTTGAGTTGTTTTTTATATTGTACTGTGTTCTCAATTTTAATTTTTTCAGTTAAATCGTTGTAGCATTTGATTGCACCATATAAAGCCGAAAATTCGCCATAACTCTGAGAATAAGTTTTTATATTTCTTATCAAGAAATCAGTACTCCTGGTATTATAGCCTGAGTTTAGAAAATTTATTTTGATCGTTTGTTGATCTTTTGTTTCCATAACCGTAACCGCAACCGTTGACTTATTTAATATATAATATATATAATAATTATTTTCCAAAAATTTTATATGTGTGTGTTAATATAATGCCAATATATTTTAGATAGGACTGGGAGTAAGGCTTCGGACAATTTACGGTATTTAAATTTATCGATAAAGTAGTCTTTTAAGCTTATTGCTATTGTCTTTTAACACCACCGTTCTAATTAATATCATTTTGACATTTCATTTTCCTTCATAAGATTCATGATGTTCCTTCATAAGATAATAAAATTAAATGATTGTTAGAAAAATATACAAATTTGGTTTTACTTTAATTAATTATTCAAATTGTTTAACCCTAATTGGAGGTTAAACTCTAATAAAAGAAAAAATGGCTAAAATATTAAACCAAATTATTAAAAAAATACAAAATATTTTCTCCCAGCCAACTGCAATTTTTCTAATGAAATGAATTTTTTGATGAAGAATGTCTAACAATATAATAAAACTCCAAAAATAAATTTAAACTATAAAAAACATGAATTTGCTATAGAAGTAAAAACATTAAAATGACAATTAATGTCTTATGGTCTTTTTTTAATGTCATTAGAAATTTACAGGCTGATTCTGACAATCTGACATACCTCGCAGATGTAAAAATAGTCATAGCAAAGACTTTTCTCTTAGCTAAGACTAAAACCTCTTAAATGCGATTCTGTATGTAGTCACAACTGTGAGATGTCAAAAAATAACCTCTTAACGTAAGATCATCAAACATGGTCATTTTAAGCATCATAATTTAAAGTTTCATATTTTTTTATTTCAATTCTCGTATGAAAAATTTATTAATAAAGGATAAAATATTAATTATGAATTATTTATGTAATTATTATAAAATTTATAATAATTATTTATATTTTATTTTAGTTTGAAACAAAATTATAAAACAAAATAGATTTTAATCATTTTGTTTGTTCAAACTTAACAAGTATTATAATAAATTTCACTAATAATTTAAATAAAAACGCCAATTTCTTGTTAACTAATAGTTTTATTTACTATATACGTATTTCGAAAGCTATGCTTTCATCGACAGTAGTATATATCAAAACAGAGTTTTGATATATACTACTGTCGATGAAAGCATAGCTTTCGAAATGCGTATATAGTAAATAAAACTATTAGTTAACAAGAAATTGGCGTTTTTATTTAAATTATTAGTGAAATTTAACAAAATAGATATTGATATTGATTTTAAATAAAATGGCGATTTAAAATAAATTTCATATTTGCAATATCAAGCTTTGACATCTCATGTTGCTTTAAGAAAATTTTACATAAACTTTAAGGAAAAACAATCATTCTTTTCTCAGAAATTTATTGTAAAATAAATAATAATTAATATATGGTATAATTTTATATAAAATATTATAAAATAAAATACATTTTTGATTTTAAGATTGATATTCAATACAATGGCGGTTGAATATTTTCACAAATAAAAATTATTAATACTTTAAAAAACTTTCTAAAACTTAAACTTGATTTTTATAAAAAATTATTTAAGCCTGTTAATGTCTTTCGCTCTACTTTGCCGACACATGGATGCATTCAATGTAAGTTAAGGACTTAAGGTCTTAAAATAACCTTAATTTGAACAAGGTATAAGGCTATTTATCTATAATTTAAAAGTTCGCTTATTTTATTTCTTTTTTGGGGACGGGCTGGATATTGGCCAATTTCCAGCACGAAGGGGGAAAAATACCATATTTATGAGATTTGGAGAAAATTTTGGTAAGAGTAGGTGCAGCAAGTTCTTTTGAAAATATTTTTAAAATAATAGGCGGAATGTTGTCCAGACCGGAGGCTTTGTTGATAGTTAACACCCTTAATAGATTTTCGACAATTTTCAGTTTGAAATGAAGATCTTTCATATTAACTCCTGAAGACTGGATTTGGGGTATTTCTTTACGAGTTTCCAAAACGGTCGAGTTAAAAGCAAAGCGTTCCGCTAACAATGGCTTTTCTTGCTGGGTCAATTACGATTAAATCACCGTCAGTAATGGGAGGAATAGAAGATTTGGTACCAGATTTTAAAGAATTAATGGCATTGAAAAACTTTTGTCAGAAATGGACATAGTTGAAAGTTTTGTCGCTTTCGCTCTGTTAATTTCTGTTTTTTCGTATCTGGTTTAATATTTTATTGGCCTTTAGATATTGGAAACTATTAAAGGGATTTTCGTTATGAATCTAAATATTAAATAATCTACGTTTGTTTCTAAGGGTCGGCTGCCTTGGAAATCAAATATAATTGTTGTTTTGATTTCATTATTGAGAAGGGAACAAATTTATTGATAACGAATTGAATGGTTTCAGTAACGTTTTGGACAGAAACATTTATATCGTCAGTATAAAAACAACGACGATCAAAAGTGAAACCGTGAAAAAATTTTGGAGACCATTGGTGTCCATTTTTAAGAAGTACTTGGTTTAGGAACTCTAGTTTTGATAACTGATGTGATTAGAAATTGATCAGAATTTCCAATACTGCCTGTATCGACATTTACACTCGTAATATTTGGTATAGATGTGAGATAGAGATCTAGAAGAAAACTTTTATCACCACCATTACGACGAGTGGAAGTTGAGTTTTTAACAATATAGTTATTTGAAAAAAATAAATATAATGCTCTCAGAGATTTTTTTTTATAATTCTTTTTGGTTTCTTTTCTTTTGGTTTAGATTGGCTAAAACTTAAAATATGTATAAAAATAAATGAGGTCGATATGAATAAAAAATAGCTTAGTTACGAAAAAAACAACAATTCGATACAGTTTTTTGTTTTTCAGATAATACAGTTACTTCAGTCAAATCAAACGGGGCTTATGTTTTTTTACTGTTTTAATAAAAAAAAGAAAACGTGCATTTGCCCTTATCAGCCGGAATAGATAGAAATAAAATTCATTTATGTAACAAGTACGCAAAATATGGTTTTAGCGGACGAATCGTAATGTTTCCGGACGAGGCGCTAGCCGAGTCTGTAATATGAAGATGAGTCTGCTAAAGCCATTTGCGTACGTGTTGCATACAACGTTTTTTAGTATTAGCTCTTAGGATTTTTTTTTCTAATTTATTGCTTAATTTGTATTCTTGCGTACCTAAAAATTTGATTTTTGAACAAAACTTATCAAAGCAATTGTGATTATAATTTGAAAATAATTATAATATAAAATGAAAACAAATTTTGAATCCGCCAAAGTGTTGTCATAACCACTTTAAGTACTAGGCCGCTAAAGTACAATTTTCGGGACTCTAAACAGTTCTAAAAGTAATCATTTTTCGGAGCTAATACTAAAAACTACTATTAAAATTAATTAATAAAAATAATAGTCGAAATTAAAATTAAAATTTAATAATTAATTAATTTAAGTCATGCAAAACAAATTAAAAATTATTCATTTTTAAATTATTTAAAAACATTATTTACCAAAATGGAGATCATAATCTAAAATTACAATCAATCATATAAATTTCTAAAATCTTTTCTTATCAAATAACGAAATACGACGAAAACTAACCAAAAATAAAACAAAACAAACAAAAATATGTATGTAACGGTAAACGGATAGTTTAAAAAATATAGATTTTATTTTATTCCTTTTTTCTTTGAACAAAATAAAAGTAAAAAAATAAAATCTACACGTATAAAAATTTATTTCTAAAGTAAAATTAAAATATCTGAGGGCGAAAAATAAGAAAGTAAAATTTAGCTCTTTGAGTGCAGATTTTAATTTATATGCATTTTATTTCGGAGACAAAAACTTTTTAAGGGCAAAATAAAATAAAAATCGGAACACTGGTTTTGATAACTGATGAAATTAAATAATGATCAGAATTTTCAATACTACTTTTCGCGACATCAACACTCATAAGATCTGGCATTGTGGTAAGATAGAGATCTAAAAGAAAACTATTATCACCGCCATTACGGAGAGTGAAAGTCGGGCTTTTAACAATTTGGAATAGGCCCTGAGACGCGGCAAAAATTTCTGCCAGTTTTCCACTATTGTCAACATCGTCGGTCGATTTGGAGAATTCCAACCATGATTTGTTGTGGACGTTGAAGTCACCGGTAACGATAACTTCACAATTAGGGGACTTTGCTCTAATCTCGTCCACAATTTTTGTCAGTAAATTAAAAAAGGTTGGGTTACGTTTGTTGGGGGACCGGTATAAAGATATTGTAAAAAAAGTAATTTCTGCAAGACAAATCTTTAAAACCATTGTATTGAAGCCATCACCGTGTAGTCCAAAGTTTGGAAAGCGTGTATACGCAACACTCTCATGAATGAATGCACATACGCCCTGATGGAGTTTGAAAGCTGATTCGAGCCTATATTTGAAATTAAGCGATTCTATAGAGAGAAAATTTTCAGAAACTTGTTTTTCTGTAAGGAATAGAATGTTCGGTTTGTCGTGCTCAAGATGATGTTGCACGTGGTCTTGGTTAGCGTTCAATCCGCAGATGTTTTGAACATATATTTAAAATTTTTTTTTTGATTCATATATGTGTTGTCCCCGCAAATACCGTGGACATGGCGCTTTATGGGCGAAGGAATTGCGCATATCTGCTTTATCCCTTGCAGACTTAAATCCTTTTTGTTGTACTACCATATTTTATTTTTTTATGTTTTATTAAAGAACTAACTAATCAAAAAATCTTATCATACAATAAAATATGACATATGCCAATTATTTCATGATAAGATGAAGAAATAATAACATAATAATAAGTGAAAAACAAATTGTGAGAAATTTGCAGAAAACAAAATAAAATTGCTAATAATCCAGCTGATGCAGCGCACCCCAGACGCACCGCTCACCACCTCAATCGAGGCACAAAGCCCACACATAATTATATGTTGTTCTGATTCCACGGAAGAGCTAATGAGCGCTACTACTACGGAGCGCTGCCTAGCTAGCTAAGACTGGGGGTGCTGCCGTTGACTAAAGTTCGTCCGCCAGCATCCTAAGATATCATCTTGGCTAATGACATCTCCTGCCATTGACAGTGGTATGTGATATCTCACGCTAATTCATATGTCAATGGCAGGGATTAGAGTACGCGGGGTTGTCAGACCCGTAGATCAACAGTGCTTTTTTACTTACCGGCGTAAGTTACAGTTACATCGGAATAGGCATTTTTGTAGATCGTTAAATCCTGTTCATCCTGAGTTATTTGCTTTTTTCCATTTCAAAATAGTATAAAATATTAATAGTTATAATAGTTATTTCATGATTCACTAAAAATAATTTATGTATTCTCTTTTTTTTTATATTACACATAGTACTACAGAAAGCTGGGCATCATATGGAACACACAATGCTTGGTAGTTACGTAAGCATATTGATTGGCAATCTTATAGTTGGAAATGAGAAACATGAAAAAAGAGTTCGACCTTATTTAAATAGTGGCAATTTCGAAACAATGGTAAAAGTCTTACAAAAATACTACGATTTTATGAATCTCACGGCAAGTGTACGTATTTTTTTGCTTATGTTAAATCTGTTAACCATTTAATTATATTTTGTACTTTTTTTTCTTTTAGTCTGAAGCCGTTATTGTAGCGCATATAAAATCCACTAAAAAAATGATTGAAGATCTCAAGCATCGTGACAGTCAACATTCCAATATGAATAATTAAAAGTTGTATATTATGTTTTAAGTAATCATAACGAAACTCTTAATTTTTATTTTTGTGTATTATTTATTTTGGTTTTACTTTTTAATTTTTAAAATATTTTTAAACATTTTAATTTAACACATACCATAATTGGTAGTTATTTATTTAGGTATTGCAAATATTTTGGTAAAAATTTAACTATTAATTTTTGGTATTTTTGTGTAAATTATATTCATGTATAAATAAAATAACTTTTCAACTAAATTCAAATGTAAATGCCCAGTAAATTTGGTTTTTAATTTTTTTTGAAATTTTTATTGACAGTTTTATTTCAATATGACGATAATTAAGACACATGCAATCGCCTTATACTGAACGTAAACTTATTGATAAAATTTAAAACTAACAAAATTTTATAATTAGATGTATTTTGAATAAAATCATTTGCTGGGTTTTATTGACTATGTTTATTTTAAAATCTTTCGAATTGTAAATAAAACAATATAGTCCAGTGCAATTAGGTTTATACCTCGGAACCCAGTTATAATGAATGAATTTAGATGTTTCCGGACATTTTGAATTTCTTATAAGAAAAAGGAAAAAGTTGACCTATTGAAACCATCCGCTAATGTTTTTTTTAAGAGCTGTTCCATAAAAATGATGCTACTTCTATTAAAGTACATTCCTTTTACAGCTATATTTATTTTTTCTTTTCGAGAATAACTAATGTTATCTTCTTAAAGTGATCTAAAAGCAAAAAAGGCAGCTGTCAGATCACTTTTTTTGAATTTCGTATTGTTTTCGTACAAAAAGATTGCTCTTTTTTTGATCTGAAAATATTTTTCTGAATCTAGATTTTTTGGTAGATCAAGTTGTAAATACAGTAAATTTACACAAATACATTTACACAACTATTAAATTAGTAAACAAACAAGACCCCATTTACTTATTATTATTTTTTTAAAGTGAAATAGTTATTGTTTACATAAATGTTTTGTTTAAATCGTGTTTTAAATTAAAAATTAATAAAAAATTATTTAATTAAATACTTGCTATTAAATACAAAAACATTAAATGACAGTTCACAAACACAACTACAAAACTAGATCAAATTTTTTCATATTCTTTTTATGAAAAAAAATCACTTTTTCTGCTCTGGCAAAAAGAAAACGACAATGTTTCTATATAAAATATACATAAATTTCATAGATTTTGTATAAACGACCCTAAAAACTAAAACGGGTATTATTCTCTTAAAATAAATATTTAAAAATGTCGAAAATTGAATTTTTTCGGTAGAAACTTTGCTTAAATTTACGGATTTTAAAAATTACGGTAATTTTTAATAGGTAAACTTTTTAGTTTAAGGTATCAGAAATGCAAAAAAAAAATGATTCAAATCCATCCATTCACTGGGTTCCGTCATTTTTCATTTATAATGACTAATTGCACTAGACTAATAACCAATCAACTAAAAAATACTCTATGAACATTAGTTTTAAAATTAATTTACTATATGGTAAACAACATTGGTAAATAAAAAATATGGTAAATAACATTGTTAAGTTCCAAAATTAAAGTTTTTTAAAATAATTCAAAAACAAACTTAAACCAACAAAATATATTAATTTATATTTTCTATTATATTCATTTAGACTTTTGTTATTATAAAACTAATAATAAGACTTATCATTTAGTTTAATTTCTTTTTTATTGTTAGTGTAAATATATATATATATATTTATAGTTAAGAAAACATAGGATAATGTGTATAAAAAAGTATATATATTAAATATTTTCATTCAAAAATAAACTAATATTTTGTACATTTGGAATTATACTTCAGAGATAGTAACTCCCCATTTTTTGATCATCATTTCCTACTTATATAATACTAGGTCATTCAATAAGTCCGTAGGATGACACATAGATGGCGTTACTAGAATTTTTTCCATATGATTTTTATTTAGTACTAACCTTCAAACGATACGTGTATAAATTTGACAGCAATCTGACTATTGATTCGTGAGTTATAGCATTTTGTGTGAAGCAACTTTTGTTTTTGAAAAAAAAAATGGAAAAAAGTGAATTTCGAATTTTAATAAAGCATTGCTTTTTGATGAAAAAAAATACAGTGGAAACCAAACAATGGCTTGATAAACATTATCCAAACTCTGCTCCATCGAGACAAATGGTAGAGAAGTGGATTGCTGAATTTAAATGTGGTCGTACCAGCACAAAAGATGCAGAGCGCAGTGGACGCCCAAATGAGGCTGTTATTCCAGAAAACATAAAAAAACTCCACAAATTGGTTATGAACGATCGCAAATTGAAGGTGCACGAAATAGCTGACATTGTAAAGGTAGCAGATGGTAGTGTTTTTACCATTTTACATGAACATTTGGGTATGCGAAAGCTCTGTGCAAATTGGGTGCCGCATGAGCTCACAGTCGACCAAAAACAACAATGAATCGATGCTTCGGAGGACTCTATGGCACTCTTAAACCGCAATAAAATGGAATTCTATCGTAGATATATGACAATGGATGAGACATGGCTTCATAATTACACACCAGAATCCAAAAGACAGTCAGCTGAGTGGACAGCAGTCGACGAACCGAATCAAAAGCGAGCAAAGACGCAACAGTCGGCTGGTAAGGTGATGGCGTCTGTATTTTGGGATACGAACGGAATAATATTCATCGACTATCTCCAAAAAGGAACCACCATCAACAGCGACTATTACTGTGAACTTTTGGATCGATTGAAGGCTGAAATCGCAAAGAAACGGCCACAATTGCAAAAGAAAAAAGTGTTGTTTCACCAAGATAATGCACCGTGTCACAGATCGATGAAAACGATGGCAAAATTGAATGAATTGGGCTTTGAATTGCTTACCCACCCACCATATTCTCCAGATTTAGCCCCTAGCGACTTTTTCCTGTTTTCAGATCTCAAGAGAATGCTTGCTGGAAAGAAATTTAAGTCCAATGATGAAGTAATCGCTGAAACTGAGGCCTATTTTGACGAGAAAGAGAAATCATACTATAAAAGTGGTATAGAAAAGTTGGAAAATCGCTATACTCGTTGTATCGCCCTCGAAGGCAACTATGTTGAATAAAAAAATCGAGTTTTGTCAAAATGTTGTTTTTTTCTTACTTATCCTACGGACTTATTGAATGACCTGTTATGTATTCGTTTTCGATGAAAAAAAATGTAAAGCAAAAAACCATGAACTTTATTTTCTTATAATCCTTAAAAATAAAATAATCCTCCATTGGAATACTTAATGAAGTACATATTAACCATTTAATGAATGGCAGATGAATGCCGTCGGGAACTCAAAATATTGATTTCATTTTATTTTTATGTCAATATATGAATAAGATTTCCCCTCTTTTGAATAAGTTAAAGAAAACGAAAATTACAAATTTTTATCATAGCAGGCGGTTTTTATACGTGGTTTCAATTTATTGTAAATGTTTGTTTCCATAAAAACTATCATTGTTGTTATAGTTTATTTTTTTTTATTCTTTAGGGAGTAAAAGATACAATCTATAGGTAGTTTATATCGTGCTATATAATGATTCAATCTATAGCTAGTAGTTTCTCACTATAGTTCAAATTTCTGTAATTTAACAGCACTATGTTCTTGTAAATTATAATTTGTTGGTAATGGAAAACTCCTTCTTTACTTCAGTAAACGTAACTTTTACCTTGGAAAATTATGTAAGTAGAATAAACTCTCCCTCAGTTTGTTTTAAAAGCGTCTTGTCTTTGGCTATTATATACTAATACAATATTGATTGTTGCTCATACATTATAGAAATTACTTAAAATTGTCTTCAATACTAGATTTTGTAAACGTATGTAATAATGAAAGATTTCAATGGCAATTTCATTTTTGATATAAATTTTAATAATGTTATTCTTTAACACAGTGATTTGAGTTTTTTTAATTACACTGCTTAACAAATTAAAAAAGAATCAAAAATATAATAAGGGAATTTCAAAATATTTTCCAAATCGAAAAACAAGAACTCTAAAACTAATTTGTTTTTTTAAATAAATTTTAACGATCAAAAAAATCGCTTGCTACAATTAAAAGTTTTAAAAACATTTTCTTTAATTTAAATGTTTGCCACAACACTCCCCCCTAGTGCTATCGAAGATGGAACGATATAAATAAAGAAATTAGGTAGAGTTAAGGAGGAAAGAAGGAAAGAGTTTTGCTTAAGTAGTTGTAGCGAATAAGAAAAAGTTTGGAGATGTTGTTTGGAAAACTATACCATTTGGTCGAGAAAAAAAAAATTATGGGTCTTACGAATTGAAGTTCTGCAAAAAAAAAAGAAAAGAAACGAACAATTATGGAGTCATGCTAACACGAGTGGAGATATAGGTCTGACAGAGCTGAGTTGCCTGAGACCAATATTTGTGGAGATGTGTACCATAGGTTAAATGGTTCGTTTAAAATACGAGAAGTAGAAAAGTACCGTCGGTGATGCTGAATGTCTGACAGATCAAAGTTGACTGAGACCAATGTTTACCTTGGAGACGTGGACCATAGAAAAAGATCGCTTTGAAAAGAAATATCTGATTAACGACGAAATGTCGTTTTAAATATCCATAAGAACCATATCTGTTCGTCAACAGATAAATGGTTAACGTCAGAAGATGTTCATGTTGTAAAAACATATGGGTAACATTGGGTATATTCCTTTAAGATCAGATATTTGGAGGTTCTGCTTAATAAGATGAAATCTGATTTTTATATCCATAAGGACCATATCTGTTTTGTCAACAGATAGATGGTTAACGTTAGGAGATGTTCATGTTATGGTAACATATGGGTAACGTTAGGGATAGAAATTAAAAAATCAGAAAATTCGAAAAGTTTGTTTCGGCCCAAAAGATAAGGAGCTTGGAGTGGGTCTTACAAAGGAAAGATATATTATATTTGCATTGTTGGCCCTGTTACGGTGCCAATTTATTATATTTGGACCTTTGGTAATACAAATATATATATAAAAAGAAATTAATAGTAATGTTACGGTACTTAAAGGAATTCGGAGTGAACAGACCGTTCCCATTCGAATCCGAGATTTGGGAATCTCTTATTATCTTTTTCCTTAGTTCATCTCGACATTACAAAAGTAATGTCTAAATTAAAATTAACATAAATATTAATAATAAATACCTTAGTTGTAACTGTTGATTGCTGTCATCAATATTCTGTTGTTTTAATTTATTTGTTTGATTTTCCAATATCCCTTGACTAGCGTTTGACCTTCTAACTTCCCATTTATATATCTGCCTTTGAATCCATGCGGTTTTAACAACCGGAACAACCATCAAACAAACGATTGTCTCTAACTGTGGTAATAGCTTCGATCACTGTTATCCTTGCTATTCATACTTTCGATAACATCAGTGGATACTTTATCTTCATGTACTGCCACAATTTATAAAGCAGATTTAACAATTAATGACAACAATTATCCTTCTATGAAATAAAATAAAAAAATATAATTGAAATTGTCATCCAAATTATCAGCTTTTTGATGAACAAACAAAAACACAAATCACTGTAAACTACTTAGCGGGGTGTAATCTTCCATTGTAATTACAGCCAATAAATAATGCTTTCACAAAAAAAGTTATTAAAATTAGAAATCAATTCTAACAATTAAACAAAACGACCTTGGAATTTTTCTTTGTTTACACTTCTTTTTTTTATTTGCTTGATTGCAATTAAATACATCACTTTTGAATTACAATATTATTGATTTATCACATCAAGGTTTAAATAATACTATCAAATGACATTGATCTATATAAATTAAAATAGATTATTGGATGTTGTAATCCTTTTGAAAAGCAAAAATGGAATGAATTATTATTTTTAAATTATCAAATTGCAAAATGTGATTTTGATTTTTCCATCTTATGATGTCAAAACAAAATCGGGCAATCTCCGAAAATTCAGTAATGATTAACAACGACGTCTGTTCATTAGCATTGGAAATAAAAATTTAGTACGTTCGTTTGCTTTTTATAGTATGTTCAAAATTTAACTAGCAGTTAAGTTTTAGAAAATTTTAAAATTATTATTAATGTAAGAATGAACGGAAACTAATGAAATGCATTTTTATTGAATTGAAAACGAAGATGAATTTGGTTTTATTATTGTTTCGTGATTATTGCGATCGTTACACCATGAATTCAAGGTAGAAACCAAGATTTTTACTCTTGAAATCACAAAAACGTCGCCATCCCCTCCATGACAGAAAACCACCGAACTACTTCCACTTATTAAACTGTATCTGGGATCGAGATACCCACAGTCACTGGCGTCAAGACCGATGACCGGTTCCAACACTCATGAAGTCCTTAAGAACTTCACTGAGCATTGAGACCGACCATCCATCCGAACGTCAGCACCATGGACACCCCGATACAACCAGTAAGTATGACCTGAAGATGTGAACCCCAGAGACGACAATCAGCCAGAGGAACAACCCTACCTAACGAAAAGACATCATTCCCTGATGTCTTTCGCGTGATGTACTCCAAGATTCTTACCGCTCATATCTATGCACTCATAAAGTACATTTCCAATCTTAGTCTTAATCATTGCAGGCAAGAACTTTGGAGCCAATTTTGCCGAGAACCTTTTGGTAGCGTCACTCAAATGATGTTGCCGTACAAACACACGTTGTTGTGGTTGAAAAGTCCGTAGTTTAGATCGCAGGTTGTACTGATGTTGCGATTTCTTAAAAGCTGCTTTTAAATTTTGTTGAACCCGGTTCCTAAGCAGAGTCAAATGATCAGTGCGTTCCATTTCCTCACCAGCATCTTCACCAAGCTGATGTAGTGATCTCAACAATTGGTAAGTATTCCCATCCGAAACTGGATGTTGACCAAATAATAAATAGTACGGTGAGTACTTGGTAGCTGAATGTACTGCAGCCCGCAGTGCATACGCGATTTCACCAATTTGTGAGTCCCACTTGGTATGTTGACCTTTAAGGAACGCTCGGATTGCTGCTAAAACTGATCGGTTGACCCGCTCTGACGCGTTACTTTGAGGACTATAGACACCGGTCCTAATGTGTTTAATGCCGAAATCTGACAAAAGATTTTGAAAGTTCCTACTAGTGAACTGTTTGCCATTGTCACTGTGTAGAAACTCTGGTACCCCATATGTAAGAAACACTTCATTCCTTAGAAAAGCATTCACCTTCGGTGAAGTTGCGTTTCTAAGTGGTTTCAGTAGTACAAACTTCGTAGCATGATCCAGAACTATCAATAACACCGTATTCCCAAGTGTAGAACGAGGATACGGTCCCAAAAAATCTATATAGACTCTCTGCCATGGACGTGCTGTTTCGAATTGATATTGCATCGGAGGACGCAATATCTGATTCGTGGCTTTTGTTTGTTTACATGGGTCGCAGGACACAACATAGTTGTGTACCTGTGACGCCATGCCCGGCCAATAATAAAGACGTCGAAGTAATTCTAAAGTCTTTTTAACACCTCCATGAGCAGCAGTACTATCATCATGATGTTTCTGAATCATGTTGGAAGTCATCGGTTTTGGTACCCAGAGTTTCCACACAGGAACATCGTTGGGTATTGCATCAGGTCTTGGCTCAATACGTATGTATAGCTTATCATCCACGACTTTAACAGATGGAAAGTCCTTGGGAGATGATTGAATTTTAGCTATCATATCCGTATATTCCTTGTGCCGATAACCTTCATTGTCGATTTTAATTTCACTGATGTGATGTGTTAATGCTTCCGTCAATTCCTCGTGTGTATCGTCATAAAGACGAGATAGAGCATCAGGGACTATATTTTGGGTACCTTTTTGGTGGATAATGGTAAAATCCATATGTTGGAGTTTTAGGCTCCACCTAGCCAGACGGCCACTCAAGTCCTTCTGTGACATAAGCCACTTCAGACTTGAGTGATCAGTCACAATTGTAAATCGGTGACCTTCAACATAGCCCCTGAATTTCTTCACACTCAGAATTGCCGCAAGACATTCAAGCTCAGAAACAGAATAGTTTCGTTGAGCTTTATTAAGTTTTTTCGACATGAAGGCTATCGGACACTCTTGTCCGTCAGTATCAACCTGATATAACACACTACCTATCCCTGTCAGACTCGCATCGCATCTAATAAAGAACTCTTTATTATAATCAGGGTTAATTAATACTGGTGCTGTAGTCAGCAATCGTTTTAAATTTTCGAAAGCAGCTTGAGCTTCTAATGTCCATCTCAATTTTCCCGAACTCTTTTTTAATAAATCTGTAATTGGTGATACCACGCTTGCATAATTTGGTATGAAACGTTGGTACCAACCAGCCATTCCCAATAAACGTCGTATCTGTTTAACTGTAGATGGAGCTGGGTACTCTGCTACAGCTCTTACCTTGTCAGGGTCTGTTCGAAGACCATCTTCACCAACCAAAAATCCTAAGTATTTCACCTCTCTCAGAACAAATTTACTTTTCTTGAGGTTTATTGTTAACCCAGCCGCTCTTAACAATGAAGAGACTTTGGACAGCAACTCCATATGTTCCTGGAACGTGGAAGAGACTACCAATAGATCATCTAAATAAACAAAGACATTTTCGTGATATTGATGTGGTATCACTTTGTGCATTAGCCGACACATTGTCTGGGGAGCATTGCACAATCCAAAGGGCAT
This sequence comes from Diogma glabrata, assembly GCA_963693315.1. NCBI lineage: Eukaryota > Metazoa > Arthropoda > Insecta > Diptera > Cylindrotomidae > Diogma > Diogma glabrata. The sequence continues at coordinate 16,439 of CAVNZG010000961.1, forward strand.
AACCCGGAATTGATACAATGGACGACCAGGCACTGTGAAGGCTGTCTTGTCTCTAGATGCTTCTGCCAGAGGAATCTGCCAGAAAGCATCTTTGAGATCAATACTTGAAATGTACTTTGTGCTATTTAGACGACCTAGTAAGCCATCAATCAAGGGAAGTGGGTAAGCGTCCTTCTTAGTTAGCGAATTGACACGACGGCTATCAATACATAATCTGTTTTTACCAGATTCTTTTTGTACCAAAACCACTGGCGAGCACCAAGAACTGTTAGACTCTTCGATCACGCCCATTTGAAGCATTCGGTCAAGTTCGGCATAGACCTTTAGTTGAACAGCCGGCGATGTGGGATAGTGTCTCTGTTTAACAGGTGCACTATCACCAACATCGATGACATGTTCAACCAAAGAAGTCTTTCCGAGCCCAGACACTTCAAATGACGGGAAAGAATCCTTGATCATATCCAGTTCATGTTGCTGATCAGTGGTGAGGTTATGTGTATTAAAAGTTTGTAGCTCTGTGCGAGTCAGTTCACTAACAAAAGAAGGAACAATACCGAATTTCTCCCAGAAATCTATGCCCAGGTAGAGCTCTTCTCGTAATCCAGGGACTATATGGAACCGCATTGGTTTAGTGGAGCCATTCACAGTTATTGGAACTTCTATGTAACCTAAAATTTTTGTTGCAGTACCATCTGCCGTACGAATACACGAAGTGTACTTACGGTAAGTTGTACCTGCTGATTCCAATAATTCCAAGGAATTTCTTCCAAGTATTGTGATTGACGCTCCACTATCCAATAGACCTGAAATATGTTTGTCCAAAATCTTGATTGTCAATCGCGGCCGAGGATCCTTTGTTTCTGAAAGGATAGATGAAACACAAGCTTTGCGAAATAATTTCCTCATCCTCCAATATCTGATGTTACGTTCCAGACGTCTAAAATATGTGTGATGTAATGATGGGAAATTAAATGTACTAGGTGATTTTATTCTGGTTTCCTGAGTGGTGATCGATCGTCCTGCGTTGCTACATCTCTCGTCGTCTTCTTCGTGCTGTTGTTCGGGCTGTTTTGAATCCATCGTTTCAAAATATCCATCTCGATCAAGTTCCACATCCACCTCATAATCATCCACCTGCTGTAGCTTGCTAAACCTTAAGTTTGACATTCTGGTTGGGACTGGTGTAGACCACAAACGTTCGAACTTCTGACACAATGTCCGAAGCTCGTCCATAGTTGTAATTGTTGCTGCAAGTGTAGCGTTCTTCAGTTCTACACTCAGTCCTTCCCTAGCGATTTCTAATAATTCAGCTGCAGCAAATGGTCGAACTAATCTCCGATTTAACGAACCCACTTCAACTAAATACTCATAAACGCTCTCTTTGACTTTCTGTTTACGGTTCAAAAGAACACGTAATACCGCTTTATCATCGGTGAGCGTACCGAAGGTGCGTAGGAGTCCTTCCCTAAGCACTGAGTAGGTCACTTCCTCATATTCATGAGTCAAATTCAAATAATATCTATCGGCAGCTGCCTTGAGGTACCGTGGAACGATCGACCTCAGGTCGTCCCAGGACACACGGTCCCTCCTTGCAGCCGCCTCCACTCGATGAATAAACTCATGAACATCAGGGGAGTGACCATCCCCTGTGAAGTTCGGAACCCAATTTGAGTCATAACGACTCAAATTGTTCCTACGTACCTCTCGGTATGCCCCCGGTGACAATGCTGGAGCCGCGACACGAGATACCTGAGGAAGTGGGTTGTATGGTGGTGGTGCTGTTAATGGAGCTTGTGGATAATTTGTTTGAAATTGTTGTAACTGCTCCTGTGGTATCGGTTGATAATTCAGAGGCTGCTGTACCAATGCCGGATTGATGTATCTTTGTTCAGCTTGGAACGATGAACCCAGTTGTGGTAATGCGAAGTCCTCCGCTCTTAAACCTGATTGCTGAAGATAAGCCGGTGGTAATTGTTCCGACCGTCTCTGTTGTTGATGGTCTGTACGATTCAGACTATTTATTGTCTCAGTTATTGGCTGTACTGGGATCGGTGTGGATCTCTCACCTGGTCGAAAAGCAGGTGAAACAGATGGAGCAGATGATACTCCTGGTTTATTTTGTATAATTGGACGTGTTGACAGTGATCCTATTATATCCCAAGCGCGTGACAATTGCGAGATAGCGTAGGTGCGGGCTTCTTGCAAGTCATTGCGAGGACCCAACCTATTCATCCTACCTGTATAATGCAACACACGATTCGCCAAACCATCTAAGAAGATCTGATTAACCGGTGGTTGAAGTCGACGTACCTGATCTAAAACAACTTGTGCTGCCTGCACCACCGTTTGAGACTCAGCTACCAAGTCTCTCGCATGAGATACCGTTACTGGAACTGCACCATGATTTACGTGGTTTCGCAGTTCCTCTGCCCAATTGACCCCTCTAAAATCCACACCCCGAACCAGACATTCGATCTGCAGTTCACCGGATTCCAAACCATAGAACGGATGGTCCACGCCAATGTGACTTGACATTTTGATGGTAAAATTTATAGAATCCAGAATTCACAATAAAAAACGTCAACACCAACAATAAAACCAATTCCAACTAGAAAAAAGGTGGAGTTAATTCGCCCGGAAAAATTCGTCCGATGGAAGTTGTAAAACGCAAAGAAATGAGAAAAAAAACAACGAACGCCCCAATTCAACAAAACACAAAAACCTCTTTGTAAAAACAACCTTGTATAAGAACAAAAAAAACCGCTGTCGCCGCTAATCTTTACTGAATCTTTTACAAAAGCTCCCAAAATATTGTAATATTGTATATGTAAAAATATAATTTATTTATTCAATTTCAGATATACTGAAATATATATATATACCTAAAATTAGTTATTGACGATAGCACCCCTAAGAATATTTATTTATTTTTAAAAGAAAATTGAAAAATAAAAATATTTAAAAGAATGTTTATTTATTGGATGCACCGTCCTAACTTTGAAATATTTATTTATTTTTTTAAAAAAACAAAGAATATTTATTTATTTCTTGACGTAAAGCTTAATTAAGAAAATTTATTTATTTAGTTACCTAAAATTAACTTAAATTTTAAAAAAAATTATTTATTTAATAAAAATTTTATTTATTTAATTTTTTGAAAAATTTGTTTGATTTATTTTATTTTTATTTAATAATATAAGAGATTCCCAAAATCAAGATTCGTCTGGAGACAATATAAAAAGTAAGTATGGCTACAATATCCATATTGTTCAAATTTGAAATATCGCGTTCGCGAGCCCACTCCAACAATGCATGTGAGAACTGACTAGAAAAGCCCCTAACGACCAGATTCTACAGAACAGATTCTCCCCAATCTAATAAAACAATCACAACTGTCACGATTAGACACTAGGTCCATTTCTACTGACCCAGTTGTGCTTGTTTAACCTACAAATAAATTACAACTAAACCTAATGCGAAAGTTGAAGAACGCTCCCGAGCACCAGACTTCAAACCCTAAACTCTATGAAAATTGTTTTATTGTGAAGCTAAATGGAAAAGTGGAAAAGTTTTTGAATTTGTATGAGGTGAAGCCTCTGATCCTGAAAGCAAAGTATAATTGGTTCTTCTCTTCATTACACCGAAGAAGCCTCTGAGCAAAGAATGGTACTACTGGCTTGCACCTAAGTACAAACACAGCACCACCACTCCTCGTCCCTGAGGACTTCCTCGCCGAATGAAGAGAAGAAACCAATGTTCTTCGATCGCATAACCCCGATGGCCATAGGCGATCTAGGAACGACAACAATGTTAAGGGGATAAGCCCCATGGATGGCTTGTTAGGCCTACCGCTGAGAAAAGTGAATCAATAAACCTAATAAACATAAATCAATTCAAGAAAAAAAACCATTTACTCAAAATAAAGTACTAGCACAAATAGTACTTATTAAAAAAATTATTTGCAGGTAGTGCAAAAATATGTACAATGGCATGGCAAAAGAAAATATTTACAAATTATCTATATACAAAAATTTATTTACAAAAAATATACAATATATACATTATGTACAAAAACAAATTGTACTATGTATATATAAAAAAAATATGTACAGGATTATGTACAATATGTACGTGGTAGCATAAAAAAAAATTCAAAAAAAAACTGCTTCCCCAAAACGGTTTTCTTTTTTCCAAAATAAAAAAACAATTAGTATTACTAAAGCTAGATGACAGCACAAAAAACTATCTCCAAAAAAATTGCTGTCCCAAAACGGTTTTTTCAAAATTAAAAAAAAATTAGTCTTAACTAATTATACAATGAGGAACAGGGGCCTCCTGTGGACCAGTCCACTCCTCTACCTGTCGCATGGTCGGTGAGATGGGAACCACCTCAACCAGCTCCTCTATTTGAGTACTCTTGGTCGAGGAAGCTCCCAGCTCCACGACCAAGCGACTCTCCTTCTCCCTTCTTCTCCTCTCCTTCCTCTTCAGGTGAGAGCTCCTATTTCTATTTATCCTCCTTCTCTCACGCCAGCCCACATTCACTTCCTCAGTCACTTCATCCATCTCATCCGCTTCCTCATTCACCCCATTCAACTCCTCATTCACTATCTCACAAATCAATTTATCCAGAAACTCATCATATTTTTCTTCATAAATATCATCCATTAATTCCAAAAATATTTTATGTTTTACTTCATCCAGAATCACATTTATCATTTCATCCACCACATTCCTCGCCTCAACCATTCTCTCTTTTCTCTCTTCATTCGCTCTCCCATCCACTTCATTCATCCAGGGCTCAAACCCACCCGGCCGACACCTCCTTAATAACCCCTGACCCCTCATAATTGTATACATTCTTAACAAAATTCAAAATATATAATACGAAATCCAATAACAAAGGTTATTGCAAATTTTATATAAAATATTCAACTTCCAAATGTATTAAAATATTTTTACAATATTAAAAAAACAAAACCATAAACTGGTTTGACAAAAGAAGAAAAAAAAATATATGTAAAACAACCCAAACTGGTTATAACCGAAAAGACAATTTATTTTACGCAAAATAACCAGTTGGCAACGCCCTAGTTATTACAAAAAATCATTACGGTTCTTTAAAAAAAACCAAATCCAAGGGTCCAATACACCAGACTCCTACTGGTCTTTGTTTCGAACGCCAATTTATTATATTTGCATTGTTGGCCCTGTTACGGTGCCAATTTATTATATTTGGACCTTTGGTAATACAAATATATATATAAAAAGAAATTAATAGTAATGTTACGGTACTTAAAGGAATTCGGAGTGAACAGACCGTTCCCATTCGAATCCGAGATTTGGGAATCTCTTATTATCTTTTTCCTTAGTTCATCTCGACATTACAAAAGTAATGTCTAAATTAAAATTAACATAAATATTAATAATAAATACCTTAGTTGTAACTGTTGATTGCTGTCATCAATATTCTGTTGTTTTAATTTATTTGTTTGATTTTCCAATATCCCTTGACTAGCGTTTGACCTTCTAACTTCCCATTTATATATCTGCCTTTGAATCCATGCGGTTTTAACAACCGGAACAACCATCAAACAAACGATTGTCTCTAACTGTGGTAATAGCTTCGATCACTGTTATCCTTGCTATTCATACTTTCGATAACATCAGTGGATACTTTATCTTCATGTACTGCCACAATTTATAAAGCAGATTTAACAATTAATGACAACAATTATCCTTCTATGAAATAAAATAAAAAAATATAATTGAAATTGTCATCCAAATTATCAGCTTTTTGATGAACAAACAAAAACACAAATCACTGTAAACTACTTAGCGGGGTGTAATCTTCCATTGTAATTACAGCCAATAAATAATGCTTTCACAAAAAAAGTTATTAAAATTAGAAATCAATTCTAACAATTAAACAAAACGACCTTGGAATTTTTCTTTGTTTACACTTCTTTTTTTTATTTGCTTGATTGCAATTAAATACATCACTTTTGAATTACAATATTATTGATTTATCACATCAAGGTTTAAATAATACTATCAAATGACATTGATCTATATAAATTAAAATAGATTATTGGATGTTGTAATCCTTTTGAAAAGCAAAAATGGAATGAATTATTATTTTTAAATTATCAAATTGCAAAATGTGATTTTGATTTTTCCATCTTATGATGTCAAAACAAAATCGGGCAATCTCCGAAAATTCAGTAATGATTAACAACGACGTCTGTTCATTAGCATTGGAAATAAAAATTTAGTACGTTCGTTTGCTTTTTATAGTATGTTCAAAATTTAACTAGCAGTTAAGTTTTAGAAAATTTTAAAATTATTATTAATGTAAGAATGAACGGAAACTAATGAAATGCATTTTTATTGAATTGAAAACGAAGATGAATTTGGTTTTATTATTGTTTCGTGATTATTGCGATCGTTACAGATATGTTAAACTTCGGCCCATGAGTAACAGAGAATGAAGTGGGTCTTACGAAGGAAAGAGTTGTGAAGCTTCGGCCCATAGTATAAGAGAGAGTAGTGGGTCTTACGAAGGAAAGAGTTGTAAAGCTTCGGTCCAATAATTTAAGGAGAGTGTAATGGGTCTTACGAAGGAAGGAGATCTTAAACTTCGGCCCATGGTATCGATTTAAAAACAAAAAGAAAATTTTAAAAAATTAATCGCACTACAAGAAGTTGGCGTGGCTTCAAAACCGAGAAATATTTGGAGAAAAAAAAGAAAGTACATAGTGTATTTTGCAATAAGGAATGAGATTATGGCTTGAAAGTCGAAAAGTAAGAATTTGGATGAAAAAAAAAAATAAATCTGTCGCTAGGGGGAAATGTTTTGCACCGTAAAAAGAAAAAAGAAATATAAAATATATTTATTTATAAAAATAAAACTATTTATTCGCGTTTTCATATACTTCTGGCGAACAAAACTGTTACGGCGTGATTTTCCGTAATTTCCCAAACGGATGCTGCGACATCCCTAAACAAACTCGAACTTCCCTTATTATGAACATTTTAGTTTAAATTATTTGGAATAAATTTTTTTAAATAGCAATATATAAAATTAATGGAAAAATATTAAATAAATTAAATTTTGATACTTGGTAAAGTTGAAACTGCTGTTTGTCCCTAGTCGGATGGTCATCTTGTGTTCCTAGTCGGGGTCACCAAATTATAGCTAGTTTATATCGTGCTATATAATGATTCAATCTATAGCTAGTAGTTTCTCACTATAGTTCAAATTTCTGTAATTTAACAGCACTATGTTCATGTAAATTATAATTTGTTGGTAATGGGAAACTCCTTCTTTACTTCAGTAAACGTAACTTTTACTTTGGAAAATTATGCAAGTAGAATAAACTCTCCCTCAGTTTGTTTGAAAAGCGTCTTGTCTTTGGCTATTATATACAATATTGATTGTTGCTCATACATTATAGAAATTACTTAAAATTGTCTTCAATACTTGATTTTGTAAACGTATGTAATAATGAAAGATTTCAATGGCAATTTCATTTTTGATATAAATTTTAATAATGTTATTCTTTAACACAGTGATTTGAGTTTTTTTAATTACACTGCTTAACAAATTAAAAAAGAATCAAAAATATAATAAGGGAATTTCAAAATATTTTCCAAATCGAAAAACAAGAACTCTAAAACTAATTTGTTTTTTTAATAAATTTTAACGATCAAAAAAATCGCTTGCTACAATTAAAGTTTTAAAAACATTTTTTTTTAATTTAAATGTTCGCCACAAATCCACTCCCGCAAGTGAGAGAGCGTACGGAATTAAAGTTCAATTCCGCTCCCTTCCCAGTGAACACAAGACGTAAATATGACATCACACGAACGTCATATATATGTGATGTAGTTGTTACGTAAATTTGACATAAAACTGACACTCGTCATGACTATATCCTGGTATCATTTATATGATGCTTTTATGACATCACACTGATCTTAAATTTGACTTTGACATGATGTCATAATTTGGACTTAAATATGACCTTATTATGATTTTGTTAAATTTCACTAGAGGTATATCCATTTTAATTGTATATAGTTTGAAAAATTTTTCGTATAGTTAGTTATTGCTTCCTAGCAGGTTTTACAACAGTAGGTAAGTTGTGACCAATGAATGACGGACGGGTAAGTATTTTTGTTTAATTGTTATTAAATTTGTTTTTTAAGTAACAAAAAAATACATCACAAAAAAATTTATATAACTATGATATCAACCTTATATCATAACAACGTCACGAATATCTCCACAGACATCACATTTATGTCATAGTTATATCATTATTGTTATGTCATGTTCAATTACGTAAACAAGTGGGAAATAATGATATACATATGACTTATATATGACTCAGATCTTACATAAGATGTGACTTAGCGTGATGTCATTTTGATATCACAATGACGTAAATGTGTTTTCTGGGTTATTTAGGACCGTTATACACTTGAGCTAAACTATGCGAACTATGTTTTTAAAAAAATTATGTTTTAACGCGAATAATATTTTTTTCGGCAAACGGCTGTAAAGTTTAACTTTGCTACCGCTAGGGAGTTAGCTAAAGTCTTACTTTTTAGCCTGACAGTAAAAGTAACGTCTAGCGACAGCAAAAGTAACGCCATTTTTATTTTATATTAGGGAGGCTGTAAAGTAGCATTTGTTATTTGTTAGTTTGTTATTTTTTCAAACATATTGTATAACCATGACAACAAAAAATAAGTTGATTCTCATATTGGGGCTTATGATTGAAAACGCACGGTAAACGCATCACGCAGTTAAGATTATTCACCTTCACCTAATGTAGGTATGATTGAAAATGCGTGATAAAAAGTTAGTTCGAATTTTTTTTCGAAATTAAAAAACTGTCAGATTGTCAAAATAACCCAGCTAGCACAAAATGCATTAAAAATATATTAATACATGCGTTCCTTTGGAACGAAATAGCTGCTCAAAGCAGCTTTTGTGTAGATCACCAATGGAACGCCGAAAATCGGGAAAATTTTCAAATATAGCCACAAAATTTCATTATTCTCAAAAAATTTTATTTTGGACTGTTGTTTAGATCTGACTGGTACATTTTATTATTAAAAATATCAAAACAAGTTTATATACAATCTAAATAAAATCGAAAAATAAACTGCTTTTCAACTACACAACTTGTTCGAGGTAGAGTAGATCAAAGCAAATTTGAGTAAGTTTGATTTTCAATGGAACGCGCCTAATAATGCATTAAACGTGATACTTTAATGCATTCGAATGTATCACGTTTTTCTATGAAAGAATGGTTACGATGTCCGTCTGCGTGATCAATTTCCCCTTAAAAAAACAAAAGATTGGTTTACGCGAAATGCATTAAAAATATATTTCAGTAATGCATTACGAGAACATTTTAAAAATGCATTCGAAATGTATTCTTCTACTACATTCAGAATGTATTTTAATAATCCATTCTGAATGTATTACAAATAAACATTACGAATGTATTTTTAAAAACGCATTCAGAATGCATTATTTAAATACATTCTGAAAGTATTTTAAGAATATACATTTATAATGCATTCTTTAAATACTTTCATAATGTATTATCCTAATACATTCCGAATGAATTTCATGGATTCATTCTGAATATATTTCAAGAAAACATTCTAAATATATTTCAAGAAAACATTCTGGTTGTATTCTTGAAATACAATCAAACTGAAATGAAAATAATTAAGTAAAACAGTTGAAAATGAAAATAAAATGAAATGAAATAAAATTAAATGAAATAAATAATAAATAGATAATAATAAAATAAAATGAAAATAATTAAGTAAAACAGTCAGTCTTTTTGGAAACTTTTGCATTATGAAATACATTGTTTACATTTTTACTTCAATTTTAGGCAAGCAGCGCACTACCTAATAGCATAGCTAATACAAATATATACCTACATCATGACGGTGAAGCGAATACATATTTTTCCCATCCAAAAATCGCCCAACCCGACCAAAAAGATTTCACTTCAAAACATTTATGAATGAAACTGACATTTTTATTATATGCATTTTTAATGAGATTTATTTACACTTTACAGGGTTACATATACATAAAAAAAATATATTTAGAGACTAATGATTGTTTTAAACATCATAATTTTAAAAAAATTATCTCACTAAGGGCCAATTGTATGAACAAGGATGGATAGAAAAAAATCCGAGGATAAAATTCTATCTTCATCCGAGCATTCTTTTTTTCGTCGATTGTATGAGCACGCATAGATTAATTTTAATTTTTGTTTTTATTGCAGTTTATAGCACTTTTTTTATAAGTGACAATACTTTTTCTTTTACTTTTCTTTTAAATAAATTTAATTATAAATTAAAAAACATTATTTCAAAATTGAAATTGAATATATTAAAATTATATTAAAAATATTATTTATTTAACTATTAATTTATATCAAACAACAAATTTTTGAAACGCAGAAATTTAAATTCAAAAATAACCACAAATTCAAATCAAAATTTTCCTGCTATGCACATGTCAAAAAAAAAAAACAAATCGTTTTATCTTTTGTTTTATAGAAGAAAAATAGAAGATAGATCTAAGGATAGATCAACAATCCTCGGATAGATTTTTTATTTTATCTTGATTCATACAATACAAACGACGATTAATCCGAAGATTTATCTTATCTATTCATACAATCGGCCCTAAATACCACTCGTTATAAATTTTACCGCTGGTACTTGGCGAAACACGATGAATAATTGTAAATAAAATTCCTTGTTGTAGTATTTCGCAATAATCTATTGCGAAATACTACAACAAGGAATCTTATTTACAATTACCACTCGTTATTGAAATTGTTTTATGAAATTTTCCAATTTTACTCATTAAAATATTTATTAGCAAAACCGTTCAATGGACTTGTAGTTTTATGGGTGAGTGAAATATTTACTTTGAGTTTTAGATTTTTATTAGTGAATTAAAGGGTTTTTAAAGATGACTGTTTCTGTTAAAAACCTAAATTTAGTGTTTTGTATATTTTGTCGTATTCTATTAATACTTTCATAAGCACAATATATGAAAACTATTTAGATTTAATAGTTTCTGTAGAATTGAAGGCTGTAAACATTGATTTTCAACCCCTAAAATAGAAAAAATAAATTAACAATTTTACTTAAAATTATTATCTTTTTTTAAACAAATAATGGATTTCACATATTTGGATATTTTGTTTATATATAAGTAAAATTATAAAATAAAATTTAGAAAAAAAATGCAACGAAATTACCCCTACCCACTATATTAGACTGATATTCTAAACCTGAAAAATTTTACCTGGATGTGAAAAAAGACCAGAATACCGAATCGGAACGTGGAACGTGCACAGCCTGAGCGCTCCTGATACTCTAATAAGTCTAGAAACAGAGGCTGAGAGGTATATGATGGATATCATAGCTCTGCAAGAAATTAAACAGCCAATAATCGGAAAACAAGATTTGGATAGTCACTCTCTACACTGTAGTGGTCATCCTTCTCGAAGAGAATTTGATACTGGTTTTCTTGTAGGTGCACGCATACAAGAAGCCTTGATGAAATTCATCCCAGTCAATGAGAGGATCTGCTACCTACACGTACGCGGTACATACAACAATATTTCCCTTATTGTCGTGCATGCACCTTCTGAAGCCAAGACCGTCGACGAGAATAATAATTTCTACAAAGCACTGGGAGAGGTTATGAAACAAACGCGACTTCATTATGGTTCTTGGTGACTTTAATGGTCAAGACAAGTCGTTTCAAAGCTATGTAGACGAACGAAGAGAGAATGGTCGAAGAGACGGTGTAAGGAAATTGATAACTTCACTAAGAAACATCAATCGCGCAACTTTTTTCAACAGGTTAAAACCTTAAAGAAGGGACCGCAAACAAGATCGACTGCTATTCAAAACGAAGATAGGGAGATACAAGTAGACCTTAAAAATATTTTAGATACTTGAGCCGCTTATTTTGAGAATCTTCTCACCTTAAGTGACCAGCAACAAGTCAGGCGACGAGCAAAGCTTATTTGTCGGTCAAAGGTACATATAAACGAAGCAACCAAAGAGAAATTCAAAGCGGCGCTGTCAAAATTAAAACGCAATAAAGCATCTGGTATCGATGATATAACACCCGAAATGATTGTACATGGTGGGAGAACTCTATCCTTAAGATTGTTTGAATTTGTCCAAATGATCTGGAGAACTGAAACCATGCCACAGGACTGGAACTCAGCTATGCTGATACCAATCCATTAAAAAGGTAATCGCATACAATTTGCCAACTACAGAGGAATCGGTCTACTCTGCACAGCATATAAGATCTTTTCCTATATATTGCTACCCAAGATCAATCATTTTGCTAAACAACTGTTTGGAGAATATCAGTGTGGCTTCCGGCAAAGCCTAGGTACCACCGATGCACTTCCCTCGATGAGGATGATTTCGGAAAAGTTTCGAGAGTTCAACATACCTGTGCACTAACTCTTCATTGATTTCAGGCAGGCCTACAACTCTATTGAACGGGAGACTCTATGATCTGCTCTGGTGTCAATGAGAATCCCTGGTAAACTGGTATCACTATGCAAAATGACAGTACAGAACTCTCAATGCTGTGTACGAGTGGAGAACGAAATATTGAAGTTCTTTAAAGTCGACTTCGGTTTAAGACAAGGTGATGCTATCTCTTCTATACTCGTTAATTTAGCCTTGGAATATGTGTGCCGTCAAAATAAACTACTGATTAACAACAAAATCTTGTCAATAAACTCAGTGCAGATGATCGCTTACGCTGTTGATGTTGTCATCCTCGGCTTAAGTGAAGCTATTATGAGTTAGACTTTCAAGTCGGTTGAGAGTGGTGCTAGGAAAATTAGTCTTCAAATTAACTACGATAAAACCAAACATACGAATGTTTCAAGAGAGGCTGAGAAGTAAAAATTGAATGTGGGGTGATGAACGAATTGAGAGAGTTAAATCTTTATATAATATTTGGGATCCATGCTTGACTCAAAGAAAAGCATACTTACAGATATAAAAGCGCGAATCGCTGCAGGAAATCGAACTTTCTACTCAATTAAACCTCTCCTTAGATCACCGTATGTATCAACTAACACCAAACTCAAGTTATACAAGACATTGATTGATTAGACCAGTTGTGATGTATGGGTAACAAACATGCGGACATTTACGTGAAAAATAGCACAAGGAGCAAATGGGCAAAGAAAGTACGGTTGAGCCACAAAAGCCGGCGGAAAAAAGTCTATAAAACAACGATTTAGAAGAAGAAATAAATGGGTTAAGCATTGTAGGAAAAAAACTAGTGGTGAAAACTGTCAAAAGCGATACACCGTTGAAACCAACTAGCAAAACGAAGCGTTCTGCGCCCACTAGTGCTAAAGCGGGGAGAAAATTAAAAAATAAGGCATATATACTACATACAGGTAATACGGAGGGCTGATACGGAGATTTCGACTGAGACAGAATCCGAATGGTAGATTGAAGAATATCGTAAACAAAAGCGAAAGAAAAAACAACGCAGAACAACAGAGGGAGTGTATCAAAAGCCTGATGCGCTACTCATTAAAAAAATCGGTTTGCCTACTTATACCAATATTCTTGAAAAGATGAAAGAGCTCGCATCAGATAAACAACCCTAGGAGGTCTGCTTTTGGAACTACAAATCACTAAAAACAGTGCAGAAGTGTCAGTATTCGAAAAAATGGTTGAGAGTTGAAGCAAAAGTAAGAACCTTAACCAAAGAGTCAACTATAGAAGTGTTATAGGATATAGATGGAGTGACCACTAAGGAGGAAGTACGGGACACTTTGACAGCGAAGTTTAACGAAGTCAATGGTGTCGTTGTTAAATCTATGCGCAAGGCATACGGAGGTATGCAAACTGCAGTAGTGTGTCTGCGAACTGGTATAGCAGATACAGCAATTAAAGAAGGGAAGGTAAAGATAGAATGTGCGATCTGTCATATCCGAGAAAAAAAAACTTAAAAATGCTTTAAATGCCTGAACTACGGTCACATGGCACGATCATGCAAAAAAGAAGATCGTTCCATGTTATGCTTTAGGTGTGGTGAAAATGGCCACAAAGTGAGAGACTGCCGTAATAATCCAAAGTGTGTGATTTTCACGGGTGATAAACGGACAATAATCCAGAACGCTGCTGTATTCAAGGCTTTAAATAGGAAACGTTGATGAGGTTGATTCAACTCAATCTACACCGTAGCGAGGTCGCTCAAGACCTATTATCAGATGATGCGGGAAAAAAATGCAGACATTAAGTGAGCCATTTTAAGTGATACATATAAGAATCTTGATGGAAAACTATAGGCATCTGATAAAACCGGTGGTGCCGCTATATGGGTTTGTGGCAGGTGGGTTTTGTAGCATAAGGAGGAGAAATAGAAGGTAGCTTTGTAAGAGCTGAAGTAAATGGTATTCACATCTGCAGTTGCTATGCTTGACCAAGCATCTCTATAAAAAAATTTTCACATTTTTTTGCACCGTTTGGTGAATGATACTCGAGGTAGAACTCTTTCGTCATAGCGGGTTATTTCAATGCCTGGGATATGCCTGGGATGGCTGGAATGCCTGGGAATGAGATAGTCGAAAAACAAATGAGCGGGGAAGAGTACTACTGGAAGCATTTAGTACTCTAAATCTAGTCATTTAAATTACCTGCAGAGGCAGTACCAACAGTGTCATCGACTTACCTTTGTAAGCGGCGTACTGGTTGGAAACAGTACAAAATTGGAGGTCAATGAACAAAACACTAACAGTGCTAATAGTGACCACCAGGCTATATGGTGTGAAATAAAAAAGAAAAAACGATCGACAGTTAAAACCAAAAGAAGTTTCATGGGATGGAGTGCCAAAACTTTCAACGAAAGCATTTTCTACTTCATACTAAATAAGATCAAACTCACAGGGTCTGCTTCAAATAAAGCTTCACTACTGATGAATGAAATATTCAGGGCTTGCAACGCAACTGTGCCAAGAAGATTGCTAAACAATCATTGACCACTAGTTTTTTGGTGGAATGAAGAAATGGCAAAGCTAAAAAATGTATGCAACCGATCAAGACGGAAGTTTCAAAGAGCAAGAGGCTTTGATTATACCAAACTTCAAGAAAAGTAACGAGAAATGCGCAGGGCGATCAAAACAAGCAGCGTAGATCGAGATCCATGGGAACGCCATATAGAACCATCATGAAAAAACTGAAGCAGACATTCATCAGCGCCAACAGGTCCTTACCTGCTAATGGAAATTGTTACTACCTTATTTCCACATCAAACACACTTGGTCGAAAATCTCCTATCAGAAGAAATTATGGTGGACGATGATGTTCCGCCATTCACGCAGGAGGAAGTTTTGGAATCCGTTTGGCGAATTGAAAACAAGAAGACTACCCCGATGGTATTCCCAACGTTGCCTTAAAGGTGGCAGTCCATGCACAACCAGACAACTTTATAGATGTTTACAACTCCTGTCTTAGGGAAGGTGTATTTCCTGAAAGATGGAAAAAACAACGGTTGGAGCTTTTAGGAAGAAGCAAAATAAAGGAACCATCATCTCATGCTCTCTTTCAAGCAAGCAGTCGAAACAAATGGAAGCTTCTCGAAATATCAATACGGATTTCGTAAAAACCATTTTACGGTGGAACCAACAAGGTTTGTAGTTGATACTGCCAAAAAAAAGTCCAAGCGGCACGTATATCCGCTAGAAATAAGTAGATTTCGATCAGACAGTTTTGTGTGCAAGTAGAATCTGATGTATAAGATTAGTTTAAACAAAACAAACTAATTACAAACAGATATCGAACAAATTTTAAAAAGAAAATTAGCTACATATAAGCAAAACTACATCTATCGAATTTTGCAACAAACAAATATCAAATCTACCACAGAACATATGTGTGACAAATGACAATGTATGACACTAAAAATACACGGCAAACCTATAATCGGCAAAATATCAAAATAGTTTATTTCTATGAAAAAAAATTAATTTCTTCTATTCAAATCTTTTTATTTTTTTTTTCATTGACTGCTATAAGGTTTTTGCAAATTATTGTTGGGGGTTGTTGCAAACTTTTTTGTTGTAGCCGACAAGTTAAAATAGAGATTTTTAACTAGCTGCAGAGGTTTATATTTATAAGAAACGGATTAAAATGTTAACACAGATTCTAAATTTATGGTTTATTTATAGTTTTTAAAAATATTAGTATCCAAACGGCCGTTATAACGATTTTAAAAAATAAATTTTTTTAGAAAAAACCCTCTAGTTTCTTAACCATGTGTTGGATTTTGCTGATTCACGAACTTGTCCAAGATATTAATAGAACCTATTCTGTGGAACCTGATGTGCGATGAGGTTTTCAAGCTCAACATACCATGATGATGCAAGGATTGTTGGTTTTGCGAATGATATCGCATTGGTTGTGATAGAAAAATAACCAGAGGAGGTAGATTGTAAATGTGGCATAACCATAGATCTAATAAGAAAATGGCTTTCTAGAGCAGGTCTGCAATTAGCAGAGCATAAAAAAGAGGCTGTGCTTATAACTAGTAGGAAAAAACGTGAAACCATAACGTTAAATCTCGGTGAGCAAGAAATTATTTCAAAGCCATCAATTAAATATTTGGGGATAACAATAGATACTAGATTATCGTTCAAAGAACACTTAAAATAGTTGAAGCCTAGGCAACTACAGTTCACACAATTTTTTTGCGAATCTTGCCGAATACTGGAAGAGCAAGACAGAGTTACTCTCCGAATCAAGTTTATAACCCCGCTGTTATAAATATATACAACTAATTTTAACATTTTAAGTTTTACGTATAAAGTGCACTAAAAATTAAACAACATACCTGTATCTGGCTTAAATAACGAAATAAAATTCAATAGCCTTGCGTTTTAGATTCGTTTCAATTAATTTTTTCTGCGATTTTTTTATAAACGAATATTCTCTAATAACATTAAAAACGATATATTATTGATATTTTAACTTTAAGGAATTTTCCGCCGTTAAATTTAACATGTCCGATAACACATAACTATAATTTAACAGTTAACCATAAAAACTTTATTAAATGGTTGAAATATCAACCTACATCGAACACTAACAAAGTTCACTAACGGAAACAACGTGTTTTCTGCTCTTGTAGCAAAATACACTATTTTGAGTATTTTCTTATGGATATATACTTTATTTTTACTTAAAATACTCCTTACAAACGACAGCACGACAAGGATATTGTGACACATTGAAGGCTTCCATGTGTCAAAATGTGACCAATTATTGATTACGCGAGTACAAAATATTGATTAGACAACAACAACAAAACAAGTTTTATATTTGAGGTAGTAATCGATTACTTTCGTGATCAATAGAATGTATAAAAAATGCATTACTTTGGGATTTTAGCGTAATCGATCACGTTTGTGCTAGCTGGGAATTTGTTGTTAATTGTCAGATCTAATTGTTTGTTAAAAAAACATCATTGTGTTCAGTGCTAAGTTTAAAAAAATCAAATATTTGGATAAAATAAAAATAATAATTAGCTACTTCAGGACTATCTTTCATTCTTCTTACTAATTCCTAATACAATACTACTTTTGATTTGTTATTTTTACCCTAATAATCTTTCTCCTAAAATTTTAAAATAATAAATGTGCTTAAAATTTAAAACATTGTTCATTTTTCACTCGAAATTAATAAATAAAAAGATAAACTTACATTTTTAAGTTTTAAAATTATTCTAAACGCAAGCCTAATCTAACGTTTCAATTTTGTACAAGAAACGGATATCACGCGTTTTCAATCATACAAAAAAATAAGTTCGAAATAAAACGTTTGTCACGCGTTTTCAATCATACCAATAGACTACGTTTCACGTTTCATCGACGTTTACGTTTTCCACGCGTTTTCAATCATAAGCCCCATTATGAAATTTTGAAAAGGCTGCTTTGATAAAAAAATTTTATTCATACAAATTTAAATGTTTTTTTCTCTTTTTTGGAAGTAATTATGACGATACAAATTCATATTTATGAAAAGTTTGATGTATTAATTTCATATTTATAAAAAATTTAAACGTTTGCCGAAAAAATAGTGTATTTAATTCGGAGCTAAAGTGACTTTTTGTGTTTCGTCAATAATTGTCAAACTATAGACTCAACACAAAAAGTATCACTTTAGCTCCTAATAAAATAATATACTATTAAACAAAATGTAATGAATGTAATGTTTCCTTTTTTATTTTATTTTTTTAAATGTTTTGTTTCCGTAATGTTTTTTTGTATAATTACGTTGTATACAAAAAACATAGTTCGCATAGGAATAAGAAAGTAACAAACCATGACAACAATTATAGTTTTCCTGTAAACAGAAACATTACGATAAATTCAAACAAACATACATATCTACATGTATAAAAACCGCCTACTATGATGAAACTTAAAATTTATAATTTTTGTTTTCAGTTTAGATTTTAGTTTTTAATATCATAATTTTATTGTTGTCGAAAAAGTAGTATGTACACCTCGCGAGAGAGCATATCATCTGTCTCAGTGATATGTACCCCTCAGGTGTCGCCTTTGGTCTCCATATACACCGCCGGAGAAAAACATGTACTTCACTTTCTTGGTGTATAATCTACTAAATATAGGTTAAAAATAATATACATTAAAAAAATGGATTAATAATAAAAAAAATTTTGTTTGGGGATTTTTGAGAAAAATTTCTAATAAATTAAAATAATAATTATTTAAAATTATTAGCAGAAATTGTTCAGATAAAGACAGTAACAGTTAGTTCTCTTATTTTATTAAACAAACTTGACGATCTAAAAAAATGTGTCTTCTTTTCTGTTCGATTCTCAAGTATTTTAAGAGCAAACTAAAAAAAATGCATAGTTAAAAAAAATGCAAAACTGAAAGAGATTTGCCCGCTCTGAGGGCAAAACTTAAATCGAAACCGCTATAAGACTTCATTATGTATTCGAGCGCACTCTAGCTAGATAAAGATCGAATATTATGACACTTCTGGTTTTGTTTTTTAATTGAATATTTTTTTATCCAAATTGATGCTTCTACATTTTCTTCATAATTTTTGTTGAACAAAAAGATTGATTTTACTCAATGTGTTTTTTTCTTATTCAGAAAATGAGTGTTGTTTTTGTAAAAGATTGAAAATTATTTATTGAATTGAATTAGGTTTATGGTTGCTGTAGTGCCACTAATGTTTTTTTAACTACTAACTTGAGAAATCGTCATTATTTACTCGAATACCCCAATCAGAAGTAATTTTTCTCAACGTCAATAATAATAACAAAAAGTCCAAGCGGCACGTATATCCGCTAGAAATAGGTAGATTTCGAGGTCAGACAGTTTTGTGTGCCAGTTTAAACAAAACAAACTAATTTCAAACAGATATCAAACAAATTTTAAAAAGAAAATTAGCTACCTACAAGCAAAATTATATCTATTCAATTTTGCAACAAACAAATATCAAATCTACCACAGAACATGTGTGTGATAATTTATGACACAAACCTACTCTATATCATATGTCGTGCAATTACTGCAAAATATCAAAATAGTTTATTTCTAAGAAAAAAATTAATTTCTTCCATTCAAATCTTTTATTTTTTGACTGTTATAAGGTTGACATTGACTGTTATAAGGATTTTGGAAATTGTAGTTGGGGATTGTTGCAAACTTTTTTGTTGAAGCCAACAAGTCAAAAACCTCTAACTGCAGAGGTTTATATTTATAAGAAACGGATTACAATGTTTCCACAGATTCTAAATTTATGAAAATTTTAAAAATATTAGTATTCAAACGGCCGTTATAACGGATTAAAAAAAACACTTTTTTTTCTAGTATAAAGCCTATAGTTCCTTAACCATGTGTCAGATTTTTCTGATTTACGTACTTGTCCAAGATATTAATAAAACACACATGTTTTCGGAAGGTTTTTTGATCTGGCTCCACAAATGCAACCGTGAGAGCGCCGGTTGATTCAAACGCATTTTGTGTTTTACAAGCTTTTTTGTTGGAGCCGTTCACTCAGAAACCTCCAACTGCAGAGGTCTTTTTTTTCAAAGAAACTGATTAAAAACGTTTCAAAGATTCTAAATTTATGAAATTTTTAAAAATATTAGAATCCAAACGGCCGTTATAACGGATCTAAAAAACAGAGTTTTTTCTAGTATAAAGCCTCTAGTTTCTTAACCATGTGTTGGATTGGGCTGATTTACGAACTTGTCCAAGATATTAACAAAACGCACATTTTTAGAAAAGGTTTTTTGATCTGGCCTTATAAATGCGACCGTGAGAGTGCCGGTTGTTTCAAAAAAAAATTTTTTTTTGCAAACTTTTTTGTTGGAGCCGCTCACTCATGAACCTCTAACTGCAGAGGTCTAGTTTTAAAACAAATTGATAAAAAAGATTCTAAAGATTTTAAATTTGTTAAATTTTTTGAAATATTCGTATCCAAACGGCCGTTATAACGGTTTTAAAAAATCAATTTTTTTCAGAAAAAAGCCTCTAGTTTCTTAACCACGTGTCGGATTTGGCTGATTCACGAACTTATCCAAGATATTAATAGAACACACAAGTACAGAAAAGTTTTTTGATCTACCTCAACAAATGCGACCGTGAGAGTGCCGGTCGTTTTCGTTATATCTCATATCGTTTATATATATATATATATATATAAATTTTTTTTTTTTTTTGTTATTTTGTCTCCGCTTATCATATATAGTCGTTTGGCACAAAAATTTTTCCGAAATTCCGAGATGAAGCCCATTGCAATAGGTAGATTTTTATATGAAATCTACCTAAAAATTACCTAGGTTAATAATCACAAATTTTCTTTTATTTTTAATTTAATTGAACAAAAAAACACAAACAAATAATAATTGCATTCCATTGTTTCGTTTTATTTGTATGAAACTCAACTTCCAGGCTACTGGATATTTTAAGATATTTAAAAAATGAAATGGAAAATGACTAATATCAAAAACTAATCAAAGCAAATATGATAATTAGTGTTTGTAGTTAAAAAAATTCTATATATACCTCGTTTGACAAGACTATAATATAGACCTCGAACATTATATCCCTCGGCACTACGCGCCTTAGGATCTTAAAGTTCTCGGTCAATAATAGCTTACTTCTAGTTCTCAACCTTGTTATATAATGTACTATTAATACCACTATATAATGAACTGTAGTACCAACATTTTTTGATCACTACTATGGTAAAATGTAGATGCCAAAATGTAGTACTAATATTTTGTTCGATGATCCACTACTTATATTATGGAGGATGTTGTGGAATCGTTTGGACACTGTTATTTAGTACAAAATATGTAACAGAATTCTAGTTGATATTTGTATTGTCTAGTATATATTTGTATTTTAATTATACATTATTCACTTATGTTCTAGTTTGTATTAACATTAACAATTAGTTCAGAACAAATTCATTCGTTTGACTTAAAAACCTCAATTTTAAGTGATAATGAGAAATTTTGATGATCGGGATTGGTATGTGAGAACAGAAACTTGATTATTGAACTATACGTGTGTCAAAAAAATAACGTCAAGTGTGTCAAAAGAATGATTTTCATTTATTTTTTTACCCAATATTTTGAGAAACATAAAATGGGAAACATTAATCTAATCGAATTAGAAACATTTGTCAAATAAAATTAATTATTTGTATGCCAAAATAAACGGTTTTTGAAGTGAAAACTTCTATAGCCGCGTTGCAAAGTTTTATATGGACTAAAATCTATATATTCGCGTTACCAATTTTTAAATCAGAAAATATTTTTAAATATGAAACACATCCATCATTTCTTAACGTTTGAAATTGCGATGTGGATAACGCGCTCGACTGATGTTCTGTAGATCGTGAGTTCAATTCCTGGACTGGTACATTTTTTTATTGTTGTTTTTTTTAATTTTTATTAAATACCATTAAAATTATTATTTTTTATTCATGAATTCATAAAAAAAATAAAAATTTCTTTTTACGAATTTTAAAAAATTGATCTATAATGCAGTTTTTTAATAGACTGAGAGCCCGCGACGGCCAGACCTTCGTTATTTTATAAAAGCTGAAAGTTTCTCTGCACATACTCCCTACTCAGGTAGGAACGATAAGCGACATATGAAGTTGCATCATAGTGGCTTTGGCAGGGAGCAGGTTCCAAAGGGGCCTCCAAAGTTTCGTGAAAGTATAAAAGCTAATTTTTTTTATATATTTTTCGGGATAGTATTAGAAGCCACGTCACCCAATGCCAGACACTTACTATCGTGGAAAACCCCCTACCAGACACCCTTAAACTTTAAAAGTTTAAGGGTGTCTGGCAGGAGGTTTCCACGATAGTAAGTGTCTGGCATTGGGTGACGTGACTTCTAATACTATCCCAAGTAATATATAAATAAATTAGCTTTTATACTTTCACGAAACTTCGGAGGCCCCTTTGGAACCTGCTTCCTGCCAAAGCCACTATGATCCAAACTTCATATGTCGCTTATCGTTCCTACCTGAGTGGGGGGTATGCGCAGAGAAACTTTCAGCTTTTATAAAATAACGAAGGTCTGGCCGTTGCGGGCTCTTAGTCTATAAAGTTATATTGCTACTGTCTTTTGCAATTTGCATTCTAGTTATCATGCTAAATAAATATTGAACGTAGGAAAGATAGTATAACCTGAAACAATTACATTTGTATATCAAAATTGTTGGTTTGAAGTTGTATGTAATAATATGTAATACATGTTTAAAGCTCATAATAGCTCACAATTACGAGACGGAAATCGCATAAATTCTATATAAAGAAGCA
>CAVNZG010000962.1:0-32500 GCA_963693315.1 Diogma glabrata
AAAAAACACAGAAAATGAACCAAATAAACCAAATATTCAAATTTTAAAGTATTTAGATATTATTTTGTACAGATTCAGAATTTTATACTTAAACATTTAATTTAAAGGCTAGTTAGGGTAAAAAGGGGTTTTTGTGTGAGAAAAATCCAAAATATACTTTCGAATTAAAAAGTTCACATGACTTTCTTAATTACTTGAGTTTTAAATGCTCAATCAAAATCCGAAATATAATTCAAAATTGTTTCATTATTCAAATCTAGTGAATTAAAAATTCTTAACTAGATTAATATTTTTGATAAATAAATAATTTTCCGTCCTCATATTTTCCAAAAATAGATGAGTAATCCATATAAGAAACGAACAAATATATGCAAAATTTGTGAATATAACTAAATATTTATTTAACACGAATACTACAAATATTTGTTATTTATTTATTAAAATATTATTAATCTAGTCGGTACATCTAATGCTACATCTGTGTTAAGTTGTCTCAAATCATATATAAATAAAAGTAAAATTAAAAATTAAAATTTTTTAAAATTCGTAAATTTAATTCCGTAATTAAATAAATAAATTAATCCATAATTCAAAAAATAAATTCGTTTTTTTATTCATTCTTAAATTCGTTATTTAATAATTAAAAATCTTTGTTTCAATACAAAATAAAATAAATCAAATAAAAAAAATATTTCAGTTTATTATTTGCATAAAAAATAAATTTCTAAATATAAAAGTTCAATTCTTCGTTGTTGGGAACTAAAATTGTTAATGACTTTGTCGTAAAACTCATAACCACTTTTCAAATTATTTAATAAATTTTTTTCAATAGATATTAGGGCTAAATTTGATAGTCTCGATTGTTCACATTTATTTCTTAAATACGTTTTAATTCTTTTTAAGCAAGAAAATGATCTCTCAACAGAGGCTGTAGTTACAGGAAATGTTAACACCAATTTAATAAATTTAAAATATTCGGAGAAACAATTATCCAACTCAGTTTCAACTAAAAAGTGTAAAACTTCTTGAATATTTTTTTTAGCTGTAAAATTATCATCATTGAAAACTACTTTTAATTCTGTTTTTAAGGCAGGAATATCAAAAAAACCAGGATAAGCATTTTGTAAATTTAATATTAAGCTCTCTGGAAATTT
This sequence comes from Diogma glabrata, assembly GCA_963693315.1. NCBI lineage: Eukaryota > Metazoa > Arthropoda > Insecta > Diptera > Cylindrotomidae > Diogma > Diogma glabrata. The sequence goes on from CAVNZG010000962.1 coordinate 1,155, forward strand.
TTTACCGAAATTTTTATATTGTGAAAGATCGGCTAGCTTCAGAAACTCAAAATATGGTAAGGAGTCGAATCTATTATCTAGTTCTATAATAATGAGGGTTATAACTGTTTTCAATAGATTTTCAAATTCAGCTTTTGTAGATAGATTCGCATCTGATCGACGTGTTTCTAAAAGGTCTAAATTCTCCATTTGATCAACACCTTCCCAAAAATCTCCAAAATTCTCTGTTATGCGACTAATAGTATTTTTGAAGCTATTGATTTGCTGTATACAAAATTGCATATCGTTGGATTTAGTTTGTAATATTTTAAACAAAGTATCCGAATGTGGAAAGAATTTATTAAAAAAGTGAAGCAAAATAATGAATTTTTTGTCATTTAAGATATGCAATAAGCCTTTTGATTGCAATACTGCTTCATTGTCCCAGTCTATTTCATTTTCTATTATATTCTCAAAAAATGTTAATAAATGGGGCTTTATTTCAAATAATGTTTGAACAACACGTCCATTATATTCCCATCGAGTTGGAGCACTAGTTGGAACTTTTTTCTTAACAAATTCATTAAATGCAGCTAACCTCTTAGTTGGGTGAGTAAAAAAACTCACAAAACAACTCATACTTTTGAAAAATCCGGCACAAACTTTGATTTTGGAGCACGATTGCGATAAAACAAGATTCAGCTTATGAGCAAAACAATGAATATAGTGCGCATTAGGCATTAATTCTTTAATTTTAATCTGTAACCCATTTGAATTACCAGACATAACGGCAGCACCATCATAGCTTTGACAAACCAATTTGTCAAACATATTTTGTTTTTTCAGAAAGGGTACAATAGACTCAAACAATTCCCGAGCTGTTCTACCAAGTGAAACATCAGCAAATCCAAGAAACTTTTCAACAACGTTACAATCTTTTTTGACGTATCGAACCATAATTGACAGTTGAGATTTATTTGACACATCAGTTGTTTCATCTAACAATAGTCCAATGTAATCGCTATTGTTAACTTCATTATGAATTTCTTCTGACAATACAAAGGCAATATAAGAAATTATATCATTTTGTATTTCACTGGATAAACCAGAAAATACCTTGGAATTATCTAAATGGTTTTTGAGTACGGGGTTATAACAAGATAAAAGTTTAAGCAACTCAATATAATTGCCTCTATTACAGGAATCTGGTGATTCGTCATCTCCTCTGAATGGTAGCTCTTGGGCCGCAAGAAAGCATGTGACATCTACCAAACATTTAAATATGCCTCTGTTTTGCCTTACTTTTTCGTTGTGTGCTCTTATAGACACTGCTCGTGACGAATCTAAAACATTTTCTATTCGTGTTTTACCGAATATCTTTAAAGCAATAGTTGCAGTCATATGAGAGCTGCATTCTTTTTCATGTCTTTTAGCTGCTTTGGATAAATTATTCATGTCATAAAAGCCTGTAGTATTCCATACAGACTTTTCCGTAGCAAATAAAAGACATGGCCAACAATACAATTTGTTTGTTTTACTACAGCCCGTTAAACAAACATAGCTTTCATAAAACTTCATTGAAAAATGTCTTGTACATCTTTTAATGACAGTAGAAAGGGTCAAATTTGGTGTTGGCTTTCCATTATCTAAAATTTTTTTCTTTTCATCAAAACTTCTTGATGAGAAAGATTTTTCTAAAATATTGCCACAATTACAATTCATTGACAATTATTAAATATAAATAAATACAACAAAAAAACTCAAAATATAATTACAGAATTAATTAGCTGTCAAATCGTATTGAAAATTTTAATTCTGTTCTATATAGAATTACAAAAAAACACAGCTATTATTACTTCAATATCAAAATATGAAAACGTAAAACCTGCCGTGAATCACTTAAACCGAAATGAAATATCTGTATCTCAAACAATTCAAATTTTAAATGAATTTAATTTTTCATCAAAAATCAAAATATCTCTTAGTTTTAAACAAAAGAACCAAAAGAGATTTAAAATAAATTAAAACAATATTCTCTCAAGCAAAAGAAATTTCATTTCTCTCATAATGATTTTTAAAACTCATTATTTATCTCAAATTTCATATGAACATTTTAAGGGGAAATATATAATACTAGGGGGTATCCCGCGGGCTCGATAGTTCTAAGTATCCAAAACAAAATTTTATATAAGTTTTATTTATATATGGAATTATTTATTTATATGAATTCATTCATGAATAATAAAATAAAAAGCACAATAATTTTAAAGTTATTTAAAGAAAATAATGAATTTATGAATAAAAAAAACAATTTTAATGTTATTTAACATAAAAATTTAAAAACTGCATTATCGTAAAACGAAATGTATGTATGAATATGAATAAAATAAAAGTGTGTAAAAAAAACAATAATTTTAATGTATTTAAAAAAAAATAAAAAAAATCTGCAACAATCAGGTTCGAACTTTCAATCTTATGATCATCAGTCGAGCGCGCTACCAATATACCAATTTGAACTAAATTTGATCTATAGACTAAAGGATAGATAAGGTATCCGTTACGCTTGTATAGAAGGATAGACTTACGGCTATTATATTATTGATTTCCTAATTATTGAATTTTATTATGTATGGATAGATGAATGAATCTAGCGAGATCATTATTTTTATTATTTTGTATGATGAATAAACTTGTAAGTATTTTGTTTGTTGATTCAGATTGAGTCGTGTGTTGTGGATAAATGAGTATGGCAGGAAAAAAAACAAAAGGTTTATAAATGTAATTTTATATCAAACGAAAATTTACCAAAAAATTGTTTCATATAATAAATTAAATGTTTACGGAAGCACTCATTCCAATCGATATATGGGAATCCTCCATATATATATATATATGTGCCTGATATATATATATATATATATATATATATATATATATATATATATATATATATATATATATATATATGTATATATTTATATATATATATATATATATATATATATATATATATATATATATATATATATATATATATATATATATATATATATATATATATATATATATATATATATTAATATATATATATATATATATATAATATATATATATATATATATATTATATATATATATATATATATATATATATATATATATATATATATAATATATATATATAAATATATATATATATATATATATATATATATATATATATATATATATATATATATATATATATATATATATATATATATATATATATATATATATATTAGGGTGTCCCAAGACATAGAGCAAAAAAATTTTTTTGCAAAATGTTATACGCATACCCGCTAAATTTTTTCCAATGAACCTTAAAAACTTAAATTAAAAGTTTTACTGCGATTGGATGACGATAACCCGTGCCGACTTGAAGTTGAACTATAACATACGAGCTTTTACTGCGATTACTGTGTAATTATTTGAGAAATTATTTTACTCTCATTAAATAAAACGCCAATGAATTAGAAAAAGATATTACTTCGGTCTGAAAGTATTACATTCTCGAGCCAAAAATGAAATTCTTACCCCATTTATCGGCGTTTATCGACGTTTTAGGACCTACTGATTCTAAAAAAAACTGCATGTCTGTCTGCCGTCACAACCGACGAAATCTAGAAAACCACTGGAAGGGATCTCAAAAATTTTTGTTTCTAAAAATAGGGTTACTCAATTGTAAGAGCCAAAAGGACGATGTGTTCGATAACTGTACGGGAAGTGTGTCAAAAAAAATCGTCAAGTATGTTAAAACAAGGAAATTTTCCTATTTGTTGCTTAAAAACGTTCACTTTAAGTGATTACGAATAGGAACATTGAATTTGGAGAAATTTTGATGGTTGGTATTGGTATGTGAAACCAAAATCTAGATTATTGTATTATAAGTTTATCAAAAAAATGTTGTCAAGTGTGTCAAAAGAATGATTTTCATTTTACTTAGTTTTTTGGAACAATATGAAATTAAAATTTTGTTTGACATGAAATGTTATCGAACATGAAATTGGACATGGAAATTTTAGATTTTGTTATAATTTTTGAAATATTTTAAAAAGTTTTGAATTTTTGAAAAAAGTTTCAATCTTTGATTTTGTAATAATTTTTGGAATGTTCTTAGAACTTTAAAAAAGCTTAAATTTTTTATTTTATTTTAATTTTTAGAATATTTTTTGAATTTTGAAAGAACCATGAACATTTGGTTTTGTAATATTTTCTTGAAACGCTAAATGGAGAGGTTTTTGAGTAGTGTGCTGGGTGTTTCATCTTTTCACTAAGCTATATTAATTGTTGAACAGTATGTAACCGAAGATGAGCCATTAGACGCTCAACCTGAATCAAATAATTCGAGTACTATTGAACCTTGTAGACAGTCGCGTAGCTAGCATGGGTGGCACCCGGGGCGGATATTGTGGTGTCACCCCAAGAATGAAAACTGTCAATATTGATAAAAAGCCAATAAACGTTAGGGGGGGGGGGGGGGTCAATATAAAGCAACAAATATTATCATAGAACGAAAAATTATATTGTAATATGTAAAGCATTTCCATAATATAGAGTCAACTTGAAATTCAACTTAAGTAAATTAAATAAGTGATGCAGAAGTTTGAACTTCGAAACTATCATCACCTCAACGGCGTAATCGATAGCGTGTCGGCCTAAGGATTCGAACCATGCACTGAGGAGGAAGGTTCGAATTCATCCGAAACACGCAAAATGCGAAGTGGAGTTTTTTTCTGAGAAACTTCCAACCATACCTTTGAATTGAAAACATTTTAATTACTTCTTTACTTACTTGAGTTAAATTGATCTCAAAAAATCCCCAATATTGTAATATATTTTTTTTAAATACAAGAAAAGTGCAACGTACAAATATAATAAATAAAAAAAATTATGTATAGTATTATTTCATTCTTCGGAATATTTCTTTTTTGCGTAAATTTTTTTAAGAGGTTACTATTGTTGTTGAAAAGGTCATGAAATATTCCACAAGAATTTGTTAAATTATTTTTCACACATCTCAAGTAGAGTTTCAAGAAGAGTTTCTGCTCGAAAAATTCGGTCGAGGAAGATTTGTTATCTTGAACTAATGATTTGTTATCTTGTACTGGAGTACGCTGGGCTTGTGACTCCCTCAAAAATAAAAAAATTTACATATCAATAAAATTAAAAACTTTACGTATGAACGTAAAACTCAAGTTAAAACAACTAAACTTTGACGGATTATTTTATTTTTTTAAATTTTATATAAATAATTAAAATGTATAAATAAGTTTATATTATATAATCTTAATTACAATTTCAATAGAAGACATAGTGGAACTCAATTTATGTTTAGTGTTTACTACAATATTGATATTGATTGTCATATAATTCGAATTTATTTATTTATTTAATTTATTTAAACTAAAGAAAATGTTTTATTTAGCATAAATAAATTGCCTAAATTTAATTTTGAGTAACGAAATTCTTTTTTCATTTAAATAACGAAATTCTGTTTTTTTTAAATCGGGGCATTTTTAAAATGAAGCGGGACGCGGAACAAATTGTTAAAAATCGGGACTGTCCCGCCAAAAGCGGGACGTCTGGTCACCTTATTTAAATCTCTTCTTTCTAGCTTTAATAGCTGCAAACTTAGGGTACTGTCAATAAAATAAGTTCGTTTGTTAGTTTTTTCTTGTGAAAATAAATTAATTAATTTAATTTTTATTAATTATTTTGTATATAATGTGTTCTTGTTAATTTTTTTTGTTTCCCTACGTGGTTTCTAACAACCAATTTTTTTTTGGTCCACCGGAATCTTTGGATTACGAAATGTTGGAAAAGTATACGTCGGACCTATTCGATTTCAAATCTCCCGACGAAACAAATTTTGATGAAGATTATATTGATGAGGATTTTATTTATGAAGACCAGCTTGAAGATGATCATCCTAATTACAGAACAATTGGTGCTAGTTTAAAAATTTGTCAAATTAATGTAGAAGGTTTGACAAAAGCTAAAGCTGAATATTTATCTCGTTTTTTAAGCTTAAAAAAATGTGATGTTTTATTAATACAAGAAACCCATACAAGAGACGATCAACATTTAATCATTTGTGGGTCTATTGATAATTTTACATGTGTGGATAAAATCCATCACATACTTTATGGAATAGCTACATATGTTAGAGATGAATTACGTGATGGTTGTTCAATTGTTTTGAATTCATCCGAGAATCTGGTATTCTACCTTGCAGTTAAAATTAACGAAGTAACTATACTTGATATTTATAAGCCTCCAACCGTTATATGGTAATCTGCTTTACCTGTATTTCCTCATCCGGATATTCATATGGGCGATTTTAACTCCCATCATGGATTGTGGGGATATAATTCTGATGATGCTAATGGGGAATATATAGCCAATTGGGCCTTACATAACAGAATATATTTGATGTTTGATGCTAAGGAAAAAACAACATTTCATTCTGGTAGATGGAATCGTGGATATAATCCGGATTTGTGCTTCGTTTCAATGGACGAGCGTTTAAAACCAATTTCGTCTAATCAGAGTATATATATGAAATTGCTTCGCAGTCAACATTGATGTGTTATATTAGATTTTGGAATTAAAATACCTATAATAGAATTACTACCTAAACCAAGATGGAATTTCATAAGTGCTGATTGGTTAGGATTTTCAAAGAATTTGGACGCAAATATTCGTTGGATTCCTGCAACAATTTGAAACTATGACCGTTTTTCAAAATTAGTTATATCAACTGCAAAAAGATTCATTCCAAGAGGTTATCGTAAAATTTATATACCAAACTGGAACAATGAATACGAGGAATTATGGAGAGTTTATCAAGAAACTGAGTCAGAAGAGATTGGTGATGAACTGCTAAACAATTTGAATTGCGCTCGTTCATTTATTAAAGAAGTGTGAAAATTCAAAACAAAATGATCATAATTTTGTTACAGAATTTAACCCAAATATGATTGCTTCAAAAATGATTGAAAATTCTAAATTTCCTATTCTGTTGTCAAGAAATCGTCAAATCAAGAACCAGTTACGAAAATTAAAGAAAACTTTTTTTGAATCATCTTTTGGAAGTTTAATTACATTTGACGAAGTAAATGCTGCTATCCTTAATTTAAACTATGGAAAAGCAAGTGGAGTTGATAAATTATTTCCAGAATTTTTCATTCATATGTGAAAAAATGCAAGAAAATGACTCTCAAATTTTTTCACTAACTGTTATGAAACAGGTAAAATACCATCAGTTTGGAATATGTCTACGGTAAAGGCCATTTTAAAACCAGGCAAAGATAAAAATGCTCCGGAAAGCTATCGGCCAATATCATTATTATGTGTGGCTTATAAGTTGTTTGAACGAGTAATTTATAACAGAATATCATCCATTATTGATGATAATGTTCCGGTTGAACAAGCAGGTTTTCGTAGTGGAAGGAATTGTTGTGATCAAGTTTTATCATTGGTGACTTATATAGAAGCTGGATTTCAAGATAAGAAGCAAACTGCTGTTGCCTTTGTTGATTTAAGTGCAGCTGACGATACAGTTTGGAAGAATACTTTATTGCCTAAGTTGTTTAAAGTCATAAAGTGTCGTAAAACGATTAATATAATATCCGCATTGCTGTCGAATCGAAAATTTATTGTTCACTTAAATAACAAACAAAGTCGTATTCGACGCATTAACAATGGGATTCCACAGGGCTCAGTTCTTGCTCCAATATTTTTCAATTTATATACTGCGGATTTCCCTGTCACCTCCTCAAGAAAATTTGTTTATGCTGATGACTTAGTACTTGCCATTCAATTTGCCTATAATTCTTCTGCAAAATTTGTGGCTGAATCCAAATTGACTTCTGATTTAAATATTTTTGCAGATTATTATGAATCATGGCGCCTGAAAGTAAATACAGCAAAAACTGAAGTATCTTATTTTCATTTATTTAATCATAATGCAAATCATGCACTTCAAGTATATATGAAAGAAGAATTGCTTAACTTTAACCCTACTCCAGTATATCTCGGAGTAACATTGGATAGATCGTTAACATTCCGTTATCATTGCGATAAACTGAGCAATAAGTTGAAATCTAGGGTTAATATTATACAAAAGCTAGCAGGTACATATTGGGGTGCTCGTGCAAAAACATTACGAATTTCGGCTTTATCTTTGGTTTATTCTACAGCTGAGTATTGCTCTTCAGTTTGGGAGCATAGCGTTCATAGTAGAATGATTGATGGTTCCGGTTCCTGGGATGAATGACTCTCGATATTTATGGGCTACAATTAATAGAATTCGAACAAATTAGTTACTAATTCTGCATTACATAGATATGATGAAACTATTTCACCAGCTTGTGATTGTGGAAATTTAAATCAAACAGTCTCACATATTTATCAAGAATGCCCGTTCAGATTATTTGATGGTGATCTATTGGATCTTCATATGCTGTCGGATGGAGCCAAATCATGGATTGAAAATCTTGATCTTCGTATATAAAATCTAAATATTGTTATATTTTGTTTACCATAATTTTGTAAATTTATATATACGATTAATAATAACTTAGAAATCACATCCTCAAAATTTATATTTTGTGTTGCCTCATGTTCTATTGTTAATAAGCCAAGATTGTTAAGCCTCGTTTGGGTCATAGTTGCCAGCATGTAATTTTTAATTAATTTTAATTTGCTGAAACTCCTCTCACTCGAAGCCACTGATACGCAAGTCATAAATAACTTTAGTGCGACCATAAGATTCGGAAGAGATTTTGTAAAATCCCATTCCACGATCAATTTCAAAATGTCTATAGGCACACCCAGCTAGAAACTGTTACATTGCCGCTTAAAAAATGCCTTCTCAACCTTAGTATCTTTATGACGAGTTCTGTTTCTGATACCTCATCATAAAAACCGGTAAATTTTGATTCAGATAACCCAACTCTTCACTGTTCGCCAAAAGCCCAGTGTTTGTCAGCACAACCTCGAACAATGAAGCTACATCTTGGACTGACTTTAATCTTGTTCGGAGTTCAAAATTGAATCGTCGTAGTACTTCGATTTTTTCACAGCAAAATCTATTGCCTCTTCTATAATATGACTAGGTTTTTCTTTAATATAAAGACGAAGTGACTGTATTTTTATAACTAATTGATCAATATTTAAGCTTGTGCTTTGCAATACAATCCAAGCACAATTTATTCGCCTTAAAACATCATTTCAAAACAAAAGATAGCAAAGAAATGTAAAATCATACACAATCACCACGCGTAAGGTTCTGTGCAGCGCGTCTAGTGTCTACATTTTCTTGTTGATCACTTAATTTCTCAATTGCAGCCACAATCCCATTAAAATTTTCATCCAATGCTTTACCTGAAGCATAATGAGCATCCCAACGCGTTGTTGAGAGTCTTTTAAAAGTTGCCTGTCTGTATTTAACAAGCACTTCCCAGCAGCTAGTCGAAGCAGAAAAAATGTAAAAGTTCCACTGTTCCGAAAAATGTCATTATGTAATTTTAACTTACAATTAAAACGAATTGAAAAAACTAAAGTCAGTCTTCATCCTCAATAATGATAATATACCCAAAACCTAAAATTCGTTTAGAAATTTCGTTTTTTCTACTATACTCTTCTTATAATATAGTCAAGAACGTAAATGAAATATATCTTATAAAACCTTCTATGTAAAATGTTCAAAATGTTACCATTTACAATCAGTAAAACGAATATCGCAGAAAAAATCCAATTACAATTCGAAATTATTAGAGGTACGTTTTACTCCAGACAACGGACAAAAATCCAATGATGCCCAGGTTTTGGTTTTGTACAATGTGTACAATCCATCCTTTTTAATTCGTCATATTGAACAGATGTCCAGGATCCGGAATCATATCCATCATATAATTGACTAAATGGAAATTAATCCCAGATTTTGTCCAATTAGTCCCATATCTTCTTATGTATCACAATTAAAAAATGGATTTGATTAACATAAATTCAATTTTTTTTTATTTTGCCAAAGCAATACACTTATGTATTTGACAAATGATTTCTTTATTGCAATATTGCAATGTTATTAAATATTTTGGTCTTATTAAATTTTACCATTAATATTATAAAACTGAAAACAAACAGGATGAGGATGTATCTACCTATAAAAAGTTGCAAGACTATAGTAATTGCATAACTACCTTTTTATTCCACAGTAATTATTTATGTGTCCATTCGAAAACGATCCATTCCAATTTACGAGTTTCAAGATAAAGAAAAAAAATGAGTTTGTAAAAATTATTTACAAACATGGTGATTTGATTGCTTATTAGTTTCCTTAGGTGTTTGCAATTAATTTGTTTGAAATGTAAAACATATTAGGTAGTAAGTTTAAGCTGATATTTTAGAAATAATTTTGAAATAGAGACATAATTTTGGAATAGAACAGAACTCAAGGGTGCCACCCTATCGACACAGAGTGCCACATTATCGACGGAGACCACATTTCCTATACATTATTTAGCATATGTGTTTTCAGACCTGGTCGTTAAAGAATCATTCTTGCATAATAAATAATGTACCGTAAAAGAAAACGGTTAATATGGTATCTATACGAATATTCAAAGCTATTGAGTAATTGTGGTGATGGTATTCAATGCTCAACATGTTATTCGATTAAAAAAAAAAAGAAATACACACATATTGATGAAATTTTATTTTACGTAATAACTCAAAAATTTTAAAAAGTAGAATAGATCCTTTTTGAACCAATAAGACACATTTATAGGACACATTATAAGTTATCACAATTTATAAATCAAAATTAAATGGATAACCTGGCTAAAATAGTAGTAAACAGTAGTACGAACAAACGTCCCTACTCTTGTTACAATTGAGGAGAATAAATTAATAAATTATTGCGAATTTATCTGAATATTAATACTATTATTAAAATAGTAAAAATTGAAAATAGTCCGTCGTTACAAATACAAGAGCAGTTCAACCTAGTAAAATATCTGAAATTAGTGAAAGTGAACCAGAAGAAAGTATAAACACCAAGCGATTTATATCACCAAATTTATTAAAAATTCAATAACTCATACAGAATATTAACAGCTATATAGTACCTCATTTAGTGGAAAACGTGTCTAAAAAAAGGAATTGTGTATACACGTTCTAGTTATTCACTAAAAAAATCACAAGAGGTTTTACAGTCCATAAGGCATACACTCCTTGATGATGTATCACCCAAAATTGCAGAAGAAAATGACCTAACAGCATTGTATGACGAAATCATCAAAAATTTAAAACATCAGTAACAGCATGGTGATTATTTAGAAAAACGTACAATTCTGTCAGTATTACCATCATCTATAACTCATCAAGAAATAATTGATATTTTCGGAGAGAATATTACACACCATGCAATTAAACGAAGTAAAGAGTGTCAAAAAACATGAAAGTATTTGCAGCTATCAATCCACCAAACTTTTCAAGACATACATTATCAGACGCAGTAAAATCACAAGTTATTGAATTTTATAAGGATGATGAAATAACCAGGTTAATGCTTGGAATTCATTATTTTGTTGTGATTAAAGATCAAAACTCAGATAAGCAGCATTTACAGAAAAGATTATTTAATGTTATCATCAAAGAAAGAAACGTATTTAGAATACAAAAAACGACATCCATTAGAAAAAGTTGGATTTAGGAGATTTATGCCTCTTCATCCAAAAGAGTGCATTCTATTAGGAGATGGAAGCCGCCGAAATGTTTGCGTTTGTACATTGCATCAGAATATGAAGTTAATGTTTGAAATGAGTAAACTAAAATTAAAATGCCTTATTTAAAAATATACTCTTTACTGTTTATTTTTAATTTTTTATTTTATTAATAATATTATAAACTTCCTTATGGTAACAATTTGAATTTTATTTTTTATATTATAGAATATCGATTTCGACTTACGTCATCCTCAGTTCATAAATTATTATTCTTAAAATTATAATTTAAGAACTGAGGTTGACGTAAGTCGAAATCGATATTCTATAAAATAAAAAATAAAATTCAAATTGTTACTATAAGGAAGTTTATATTATTATTAATAACATAAAAATTAAAAATAAACAATAAAAAGTATATTTTTAAATATTGCATTTTAATTCAAAAGTGACAAAAGCACACAAACAGTGAATAAAATGGAAAACCGTAATAACACATATAGAACTAAAATTGATGAGAATTAATGAGGAAACATTCACGACATATAAGGATGTAATATTATTTGTTATGTGTGGAAATAATAAATGCTACATATCAATGTGTTCGACATATTCCATGTTTTGCACTTAAAGAGCTGCATGATGAAATGATCAACTTCTTTCAAATATCAGGCATCATGAGTGTGAAGCATAGAACATGGAATACTACAGATCGATGTGATTTGGATACTGTTATTGATAATCCCGAAAAATTTACCGACAAGCTTGTGGAGCATTTAAAATTATTAATTCCGCATCTTTTTATATCACAACAGCAAGCAAATTGCTGTAGATTCAGCCCATTCATATTTTACTTATGTAAAGCAAGAAGCGCGCCTTTAATAAGAATAACCGTTTCAAAATAATTACAATTTGTTTGTTTCTTCATACACAAACTTTTATTGTTTTGTATTTATTTTCGCTAATTTTCCCATAAATTTCCCACGGTTTGAAATTTCAACACCTCAAATTTGTTTTTTTTCAATTTTGCTTTGTACGTAACGTAATCTTAAATAGCTCTAAAAATTAACTGCTTTCGTTTCATTTTCTCTTTTATAAAAAAATTAAAGATAATTTTATCAGATTGCTATGGTTACACCCTTGTTTATATAAAGTTTTCTTATACATATTGAACTCACTGTTAATTGATATTTTGTATTATTTTGTTACTATTAAGCTTTAAATTTTAATATTTTTCTTATAACAATAACTGTGTAATACCAAAGTAATTCAAATAATATTTAGGTTTTTTTCTAATTGCTTAAACGTTTATGTTTAATCTGTTTAGGAATAATTAATAAGATTGTTTAGGGTTGTACAGATAGGAAGAGAACGTACGGTGGCATACCTTGTTAATTAGTTATAATTCGTACGACATAAAAATTGTTATCAACTTTCACTCACCATAAGAAAATTGAAATTTGTTCACTAATTCAAGAAATTACTTCAGTCTGGTAGGATCAAAGTATTAAATTCACAAAAAAATAGCTTAGGCTCAAATACCTACCTCCTTTAGGAATTATCTCAAAAACTCGATAGATTATAATTTTAATACATAAGATATGTGAATTTACATCATTCACATCACATTTCTTAATAAGTAATAGACGGGTCACTTGCTCTGCATAACACTTAGAGTTTGTTCAATGTAAACCATTTCCACGACATAAAAAAAGTTTCTTGAATTATGTAGAGAGTTGAGATAGTGAATGTACCGAGTATCATTATTTAAGTCTTTGTTAATTTTTATTATTAAAGCCGCAATTAGACTATTGCAGAACTCTGCAATATTTCTGCAATGGTTTTGTGTAAAATATTAATTGCAGAAAAGTTTGGCAATGAACTCATTGCAAAACATTGCAATGATTCAATACAATGTTTTGCAAAGAGTTCATTGCCAAACTTTTCTGCAATGAATATTTTTCACACTACCATTGCAGAAATATTGCAGAGTTCTGCAATAGTCTAATTGCGGCTTAAGATTATTTGCAGCCCTTTTTTATTTTTATTCTTGCAATAATAAAATCAATTTTTCGCCTTTATTTTATTGTTAATTGCTACATCCAATCTGGAAATTTTGAAGTGTGTATACAATATTTTATATTCAATTTTACAATATGATAGGATTTATTGTCCAGTAAAGGTCTCAAAAAAAGTTTTAAAAAACAACCCGACTAGCAATTTGTTCAGGTATGCTCTATTATGATCCGGGCTGGATCAGGGTGTAATAAGGTAAATTCTAATAGGGAATTTACATCCGACCCCTATCAGAAATCACACCTGATTTCACTACTACGGTATGCCGTATTTGTCCTGATCCGGCCCGGATTTCAAAAACCTATCTCATCTCTAGTAATAAATGCTGTACCAGGACCGGATCAGAATCATATCTGATTTTTCAATTAATCTGAGCCCTATTTCATTTGGTTAAAATTCACTAGAGTATTATCCATTTTAGATATACATAGTTTACGAAATTTTATATATATTTTAGTTATCGCTTCTCTGCGTTATGAATACATATAGGTACTATTTTTTTTAAAACATTTTTTCCAATGTATGTAGTAGCAAATTTTTTAATTTTTCTAATGTATGTTGACCAAATTCCCTATTTTAAATGATCCGGCCCTGGTCCGGTTGTAGTAGGGCTTCCTGATCCGGTTGGGATAGTTTCCACAACAATTTTTATTAAAACAATCCATTTTATTGCAAGAAAAAACCGTCCGGCAACGACGTAAAATAAATGAATAAAATTGGGTTTTGAGGTCAATTGTGAGTTGGTTTTGAGGTTTCTGTTGGTGTACTTGTGGGAAAAGTAAATAAGATTTATTTGCTGCGTATACAAGCACGCATATTTGTTATGGATCGGATGGAGGCGAATTGTTAACAACCCTTATATCGAGATCGTTTTGTAAAGTATCTGGTAGAAGCAATTAGGTAGCTCTGCAAACCTATGTAGGTCTATGTAGGCACTAAGTAATCGTATGTAGGCGGTCGTTCTTTATAAGGTTATTTGTTAATTTTAAGGGAAGAAATAAAGATTGTTATTATTTTTATTTAGTTATCTAAAAGTCAGAAAAAAATAAAAAAGAGACCCCAGATTTGTACATTTTACAGTGAAATTACTCCTACTTAGTCAACAAAAACGACCGTCTGATCTTAACTCTGGTCTGAAGCAGTAAGACGCTGTACAAGAGAATTGTACCACACTGTTGAAAATTTTAGTCTAAAATTGATACTTTTTTAGTAACGTTCTCTTTATAAAGTATATGTATGCGAAAAATGGTATTGAATTTTATAAAATGCAAAGTATTCAGATAATTTATAAGTTGAACTTCCCAATTTTACACCAAATAATATAAAATCAGGTAAAAGCACTGTTATTACAATGTGCCGCGCCGCGTTTATTAATGTTCGGTATACAATTTGTTTTCTAATCTTATAAAGTATGGAGATTTATAAATTAATCACTATACCATTTCTATATCGAACTAATGTAATATGTTGAAGTTCCCAATTCTATACCAAATAATATACAACGGAGATAAAAATACAGTTAGTTACAATTTGCCGCGCAGCATATATACTTGGTATTGAATTTATTTTCTAATCTTATGAAGATTAGAAAATAAATTTTTGGAGATTTATAAATTGAAAATAACCATTTCTTTACCAAATTAGTATAAGATGGCAAAAAGTACCGCTATTTTTATTGCGTTAAACCTAAACGCTTTTGGTATAGAAATTGAATAAAATGTCATTTCTGAACAGAGATTTGTGCAGTCATATTGAAAATAAAAAGTGGAATTTTTATTACGTTTTTGCACGGCATAAATGCACGCGTAGTGCAAGTAAATAAATTCGGGAATTCAACCAGCACTGCGGATTTCGATTACTTCGATTTTCTATATGCAGGTTAGAGTTTTGATATAAGTTGAATAAAATAATCCACAATATCGTAATGTCAAACAATATGTGATTCGGTATAATTTTAAAGTAAACATTTACTTGATCCATATTTAGACGGTTTGTTTTTTCTTACGTTTTCGTAAACGCGAAAAACGTTACGTGAAAAACCAAAAAAGTCGGGTCAAGTGCGAATATAACTCGCCGAAGGTTCCGTGTATATAATAATATGAAAAAACAGTATTTGCTAATATAGTTTTCCGTTGGGTTGAATTTGACCCATAACTGTTTATGGTTTATGGTGGTTATGTTATTCAAACATAAATACAGTTTTCGAAATCATTGAAATTTAATGGAATGCGCATACTGATAACAAACGGTTACAATTCATGGACCATGAAGATTACTAAATTGCAATGGTCAGCCTGAATAATGTTTTTTTAAGCCGAGTTTATCTGACCAACCGTAATCTATTTAAGACTATTTCAGAACCTTAATATTATAAAATATTTTCTAAATTTCGATAGATTGAATTAGTTACTAAATTATACATTTGCTGCAATGTAACAAAATTGACCCTCATCAAAGAATTCAAAATTCTACTTGAATAGTTCTTCACAAAAAGATGATTTTAAATCGAAAATGGTGACTTCGAAAATTACGAAAAAACCGTTTTAGACTAAAAACAAAATAACCTTTCATATGACACCCCACTTGTCAAGGTCAAAAATAATTTTTTTTCGAAATTTCTTCTCTATTTCTTCCCTCTATGGAGCATTTGAAACAATAAGCTAACCGCCATAGTTTTCGCTTAATCTTTACAATATTACTTATAACCGTGAATTTTTTCAAGTTTTCACTTCTGTAATGTTCGAAGATAAAGGGGGGACAGAAACAAAACTTTCACATTTTTAAAAATAAGTCAAAAACCGTGTTCTCGAAAATTACAAAACAATTATTTTGAACTACAAAAAAACCATCTTTCATATGATGAAACTTGTCCCACTTGTCCAGGTCAAAAATATTTTTTTTTTCAAAATAACTACTCTCAACCCCCTCCAAGGAACATTTGAAATTATAACGATCAACAAAAATTTTCCATTTTTTTTTTGCCAAGTTTCCACAACCGTGAATTTTTTCAAATTTTTTCTTTTGTAATGTTCGAAGATAAGTGGTGGACAAAACTAAAGTCAAAACTAAAGTCAAAAACAAAATATAAGTCAAAAACTGTGCTTTCGAAAATTACAAAAAAAAACTGTTTTAGACTAGAAAAAAATTAACCTTTCATATGATACCCCACTTGACACGACCAAAAATATTTTGTTTTCGTAATTTCTACTCCCAACCCCCTCCAATGAACATTTGAAATTATAACAACGAAAACAATGTAAATGTAAAATTCCTACAACCTTCAATTTTTACAATTTTTAGCTTTTTTAATGTTCGAAGTTAAGGTGGGGGACAAAAAAATACACACACGTTTTTGGAAATACCTTAAAAACTAAGCAGTCATAATTCATTGAAATGTTTTATTGAAATATTTGGATTTTTTTTTTGATTTTTTCAAACCAAACTCGATTCCTTAAAACAAACTTTTGTTTTACTATCTCCTTATCAATGTCTATAAAATATTGATAAAAATAAATATTCGTAATTTTTTTGTTGTCAGTAAGTAAATACATTGTATAACTGTAAAAAATTTCAAGCTGTATAGCACTTATAGTTTTTGAGAAAATCGATTATGTAGAAATTCGGACGAAGGAGACACCGAAGTCTCACCAATAGGGTACCGTTTTTACTTTTTCAAAGTACGGAACCTTAAAAACATGCATTTTAACAAAATGAACGTAAAGAAGGATATTAAGAAAAACGTATTGTTATATAATGAATTTTTTGAAAATAAAAATGTAAAACAAAAAAATGTATTTTAATTAACATAGTTAGAACTTTCAGGCTTAGAACTTTCATATTGGTAGGTATAAAATTTATAGATTACATTTATAAAAAGACACGTATAAAGTATAGGTATAAATTTAATATATATATATTATATATTATATACCAAACTAATAATCTGATGAATGCATAATTTATACCAATTTTTGTTATACCAAAAAAATAAACTCATGGCATATAATTTATACCAAATTTTTAGTTTACGAAACTCATAAGCTTATACCAATGCTTATAAATTATTTTTAAACATAAATATATGCAATTTATATGGAGCTATTTATGAACTTTTATACCACCGAACTTTATTTAACTAATACCATTTCTTTATGGATTTATATAAATACCATGTTTTACCAATTTCATACCAATATTTTCAACCGTGCATAATCTAGTTTAAAAAATGAAAAACGAAACACCAGAACCGATGCCGAAAGGATGCTAATTTTTAAATTTTTTGTTTTTAAATGGATCCTATATGCTATAAAATTACTTGACGAACTATTACTGTTTGTCCTAGTCTTTTTAAACTTCTTTTAACTTTAATCTTATTTCACGTGATATTTTCTTAATTTATTTTTAGTTGGTATTTGATAATTTTAATGCTTTGAATCGGGTAATAAATACATTTATATAAGATTTTTAACACTACTTTAAACCTAAACCTTAGGTCTATTTTAAATTGAACAGAACGAACAACCACAGTCAGTGGCGTAGATAGCATGGGTGGCACCCGTTGTGGATATTGTGGTGTCACCCCAAGAATGAAAATTGTCAATATTAATAAAAAGCCACATTATTTATAATTTTATTTAATTAATACAAATGAGCCTCTTATATATTAATACGCTAGATCAAAACTTTGTGGAGCCTAAGGCTTTTTTATTCGCAGATGGATTCTTTTCAAATTTTCACAGCTAACTGATATTAGTGTAACCTATAATCGGATTCGGATTCACACAAATCGGATCATAAATAAAAAAGTTATTATATACGGAAAACTTTTTATATACATATGCATTATAAGTTTACATACAAACAAAAAGGAAATTAAAAATTTATTTTATTTTTTATATTTTCTTTTTTATATATTAGCGAACAACGAACAACAAAAACGAAACTTTTTTTTCTCATTCATTTCAGTCGTCTTTTGTCTTTGAACAAAGTTCGAGTCGTCGGAATAAAAAATCATTCATTTCAGTCGTCTTTTGTCTTTGAACAAGGACGGTTTTCGATATTATTTCGATTATTTTGTTTATTGATATAAAGATATTTGCGTAATATTTTTCTTTGTTTTCTTATTACAGGAGGGCTATTATTTTGAAAACGTACATTTTTTTGTTGATTTTTAAATTTTTGATTTTTAAAAAATCTGAAATTTTGATATTTTGTTGGTATTGACGAAAGGGAAAAAGTTGTTTCTGCTTTTATTTTTTGTGTACTTTGAATCGGCGTTATGCGCGGTTGAATTTTTGAGGCTTTTTCACGTAGTTTTGGTAATGGTTTAAAACTTAAAATTTTTTTTCCTTTTTTTTATATTTATTTTCTCTTAGTTAGTTTATACATTTCCTTTGAAGTCTAGAGAATTTAGTTTATGAATTGATTTAGAGGTCGATAGACGTAATATTTTTCTTTGTTTTTTTATTACAGGAGGGCTATTATTTTGAAAACGTACATTTTTTTGTTGATTTTTAAATTTTTGATTTTTAAAAAATCTGAAATTTTGATATATTGTTGGTATTGACGAAAGGAAAAAAGTTGTTTCTGCTTTTATTTTTTGTGTACTCTCAATCGGCGTTATGCGCGATTGAATTTTTGAGGCATTTTCACGTAGTTTTGGTAATGGTTTAAAACTTAAAACTTTTTTTCTTTTTTTATATTTATTTTCTCTTAGTTAGTTTATACATTTCCTTTGAAGTTTAGAGAATTTAGTTTATGAATTGATTTAGGGGTCGATAGACGTAATATTTTTCTTTGTTTTTTTATTATAGGAGGGCTATTATTTTGAAAACGTACATGTTTTTGTTGATTTTTAAATTTTTTGATTTTTAAAAAATCTGAAATTTTGATATTTTGTTGGTATTGACGAAAGGAAAAAAGTTGTTTCTGCTTTTATTTTTTGTGTACTCTGAATCGGAGTTATGCGCGGTTGAATTTTTGAGGCTTTTTCACGTAGTTTTGGTATTGGTGTCAATGTTTTGTGAATAGGTGCCACAAATTTCATCCGACTTAAGTATATTTTTGCAAGTAAAAAGAAAAATAACTGAATAATTGAAACTAGGAGGGCCCGGCGTGCTTCGCTACGCTTATAAATAAAGTTTTTGCGTAGACATTTTGTTGACGTAGAAGCAATGATTTCAAAAAGTGGTAATGAGAAATGCTAGCATATCTTTATATATTAATACGCTAGATCAAAACTTTGTGGAGCCTAAGGCTTTTTTATTCGCAGATGGATTCATTTCAAATTTTCACAGCTAACTGATATTAGTATAACTTATAATCGGATTCGGATTCACACAAATCGGATCATAAATAAAAAAGTTATTATATACGGAAAACTTTTTATATACATATCCATTATAAGTTTACATACAAACAAAAAGGAAATTAAAAATTTATTTTATTTTTTTATATTTTCTTTTTTATATATTAGCGAACAACGAACAACAAAAACGAAACTTTTTTTTCTCATTCATTTCAGTCGTCTTTTGTCTTTGAACAAAGTTCGAGTCGTCGGAATAAAAAATCATTCATTTCAGTCGTCTTTTGTCTTTGAACAAGGACGGTTTTCGATATTATTTCGATTATTTTGTTTATTGATATAAAGATATTTGCGTAATATTTTTCTTTGTTTTCTTACTATAGGAGGGCTATTATTTTGAAAACGTACATTTTTTTGTTGATTTTTAAATTTTTGATTTTTAAAAAATCTGAAATTTTGATATTTTGTTGGTATTGACGAAAGGAAAAAAGTTGTTTCTGCTTTTATTTTTGGTGTACTCTGAATCGGCGTTATGCGCGGTTGAATTTTTGAGGCTTTTTCACGTAGTTTTGGTAATGGTTTAAAACTTAAAACTATTTTTTTCTTTTTTTATATTTATTTTCTCTTAGTTAGTTTATACATTTCCTTTGAAGTTTAGAGAATTTAGTTTATGAATTGATTTAGGGGTCGATAGACGTAATATTTTTCTTTGTTTTTTTATTGCAGGAGGGCTACTATTTTGAAAACGTACATTTTTTTGTTGATTTTTAAATTTTTGATTTTTAAAAAATCTGAATTTTTGATATTTTGTTGGTATTGACGAAAGGAAAAAAGTTGTTTCTGCTTTTATTTTTTGTGTACTCTCAATCGGCGTTATGCGCGGTTGAATTTTTGAGGCATTTTCACGTAGTTTTGGTAATGGTTTCAAACTTAAAACTTTTTTTTCTTTTTTTATATTTATTTTCTCTTAGTTAGTTTATACATTTCCTTTGAAGTTTAGAGAATTTAGTTTATGAATTGATTTAGGGGTCGATAGACGTAATATTTTTCTTTGTTTTTTTATTATAGGAGGGCTATTATTTTGAAAACGTACATGTTTTTGTTGATTTTTAAATTTTTGATTTTTAAAAAATCTGAAATTTTGTTATTTTGTTGGTATTGACGAAAGGAAAAAAGTTATTTCTGCTTTTATTTTTTGTGTACTCTGAATCGGAGTTATGCGCGGTTGAATTTTTGAGGCTTTTTCACGTAGTTTTGGTATTGGTGTCAATGTTTTGTGAATAGGTGCCACAAATTTCATCCGACTTAAGTATATTTTTGCAAGTAAAAAGAAAAATAACTGAATAATTGAAACTAGGAGGGCCCAGCGTGCTTCGCTACGCTTATAAATAAAGTTTTTGCGTAGACATTTTGTTGACGTAGAAGCAATGATTTCAAAAAGTGGTAATGTGAAATGCTAGCATATCTTATATATTAATACGCTAGATCAAAACTTTGTGGAGCCTAAGGCTTTTTTATTCGCAGATGGATTCATTTCAAATTTTCACAGCTAACTGATATTAGTATAACCTATAATCGGATTCGGATTCACACAATTCGGATCATAAATAAAAAAGTTATTATATACGGAAAACTTTTTATATACATATGCATTATAAGTTTACATACAAACAAAAAGGAAATTAAAAATTTATTTTATTTTTTTATATTTTCTTTTTTATATATTAGCGAACAACGAACAACAAAAACGAAACTTTTTTTTCTCATTCATTTCAGTCGTCTTTTGTCTTTGAACAAAGGATGGTTTTCGAGTCGTCGGAATAAAAAATCATTCATTTCAGTCGTCTTTTGTCTTTGAACAAGGACGGTTTTCGATATTATTTCGATTATTTTGTTTATTGATATAAAGATATTTGCGTAATATTTTTCTTTGTTTTCTTATTATAGGAGGGCTATTATTTTGAAAACGTACATTTTTTTGTTGATTTTTAAATTTTTGATTTTTAAAAAATCTGAAATTTTGATATTTTGTTGGTATTGACGAAAGGGAAAAAGTTGTTTCTGCTTTTATTTTTTGTGTACTCTGAATCGGCGTTATGCGCGGTTGAATTTTTGAGGCTTTTTCACGTAGTTTTGGTAATGGTTTAAAACTTAAAATTTTTTTTCCTTTTTTTTATATTTATTTTCTCTTAGTTAGTTTATACATTTCCTTTGAAGTTTAGAGAATTTAGTTTATGAATTGATTTAGGGGTCGATAGACGTAATATTTTTCTTTGTTTTTTTATTACAGGAGGGCTATTATTTTGAAAACGTACATTTTTTTGTTGATTTTTAAATTTTTGATTTTTAAAAAATCTGAAATTTTGATATTTTGTTGGTATTGACGAAAGGAAAAAAGTTGTTTCTGCTTTTATTTTTTGTGTACTCTCAATCGGCGTTATGCGCGGTTGAATTTTTGAGGCATTTTCACGTAGTTTTGGTAATGGTTTAAAACTTAAAACTTTTTTTTCTTTTTTTATATTTATTTTCTCTTAGTTAGTTTATACATTTCCTTTGAAGTTTAGAGAATTTAGTTTATGAATTGATTTAGGGGTCGATAGACGTAATATTTTTCTTTGTTTTTTTATTATAGGAGGGCTATTATTTTGAAAACGTACATGTTTTTGTTGATTTTTAAATTTTTGATTTTTAAAAAATCTGAAATTTTGATATTTTGTTGGTATTGACGAAAGGAAAAAAGTTATTTCTGCTTTTATTTTTTGTGTACTCTGAATCGGAGTTATGCGCGGTTGAATTTTTGAGGCTTTTTCACGTAGTTTTGGTATTGGTGTCAATGTTTTGTGAATAGGTGCCACAAATTTCATCCGACTTAAGTATATTTTTGCAAGTAAAAAGAAAAATAACTGAATAATTGAAACTAGGAGGGCCCGGCGTGCTTTGCTACGCTTATAAATAAAGTTTTTGCGTAGACATTTTGTTGACGTAGAAGCAATGATTTCAAAAAGTGGTAATGAGAAATGCTAGCATATAATTTTTAATTTTTCTTTTTAAATATATGAATGAAAAATAATCAAAACTCTAGCTGATCAGTTCGGATATATGAAAAATAAGCGGTCAAATAAGTTTTCAAGTAAGCTAATTTGATCACTAACTTATTTGATCGCTAATTTTTCATATATCCGAGCTGATCAGCTAGAGTTTTGATTATTTTTCATTCATATATTTAAAAAGAAAAATCAAAAATTATATGCTAGCATTTCTCATTACTACTTTTTGAAATCATTGCTTCTACGTCAACAAAATGTCTACGCAAAAACTTTATTTATAAGCGTAGCGAAGCACGCCGGGCCCTCCTAGTTATTATTAATAAGTTACATATAATTAAAGAACTGTTTTATTATACATTCTTTCACATTGATGTATGAAAATGAAACTTTTATGATAGGGTATAGCAAAAGAAAAATGAAAGTAGAATTAATATACTCTCACATACATATTATCTACACACAATTAAAATCGCTTCTTTCTAGCTTTAACAGCTGCAAACTTAGAAATCACCTCTTCAAAATTTATATTTTGTATTGTGTTATGTTTTATTGTTAATATGCCAAGATTGTTGAACCTCGTTTGGGTCACTGTTGCCAGCAAGTAATTTTTAATTAACTTTAATTTGCTGAAACTCCTCTCACAAGAAGCCACTGATACGCAAATAGTCATAAATAAATTTAGAACCGAAGATTCGAAAGAGATTCTGTAAAATTCCATTCCAAGATGGATTTTCAAAAGTGTAGGCACACCCACTTAGAAACTGTAACATTTGCCGCTTTTAAATGCCTTCTGAACCTTGGTATCTTTAGGAGAAGTTCTGTCTCTGATACCTTATCATAAAAACCGGTAAATCTTGATACATATAATTTCAAATCTTCACTGTTCGCCAAAAGCAAAGTCTTTGTCTGCACAACCTCGAACAATGAAGCTACATCTTGAACTGAGTTCGATATAGTTGGGATATCAATACTGAATCGGTCATGACCGATGTCTTGCAAGACATTCACACATGTCCTTTTTGAGTTCAACTCTTAGTGTCAGTCTACATCAGGGGCCAACACACCACACTCAGAGAATTTTGTTAGTAAATTTAATAACCGCCCGTTTTAAAAATGTGTAATAAGTTATTTTATCAATTTAATAACGATTTTTATTAAAGTAATTGCCACATTCGTTCGATTAATACTTTTTGTTATTATTTTCATAAAAATGTTTATTAAAATAAAAATACGGTCAATACTATTAAAAAAATCACAACGGTTGATTAAACTAATAACCAATTCTTATTAAAATAATGAATTCAGGCAATCAAATAAAAAATCATGTGATTAACGTAGAGCTATTAAAATAAAAACATAAATTATTATTTTTGTAGTTAATTTTAATAACCATTTTATTAGATTAATCATCGACGTTTTTACTTTAAAAACGTAGGTTATTAGATTAATAATAGTATACATTAATCTAATCTAACCATAGGTTATATTTTTAAAAACGATTAAAAAAATCTTGGTAAGAATCACAGTTTATATCCAGACGCTGAATAAACAACAACTTTAAAAAATATTTAAAAGTTTCGTGAAAAGCTAGAAGTGTTTTTAAGAAAATTGAAAAATTAAAATTCTTTTATTTAAAATTTAATGATTTAAAACAAAAACAAATAGTAGGCAAGTAAACGAATTCATGGTATGTGAAACTTTGTAAATTTTTGTACTGTCTATGCCGTGTTAAAAAAAAATTGGGTTTTCAGTTCCTGAAGCAGATTCATCAGAACATGTAGAAATTTTGTTCGATGAAAAGAGTAATTGGGCTGAAATTGAGTCTGCATGGGACAGGAATAAACAACTGAGACTCAGGGACATTTCAAAATTAAAATCAACTTCGGAAATTTTCAAAATTAAAATCAACTACGGAAATTTTAACCTAATGGAAGCAATTTAAATTACCGCTTGGTTATAAACTGGTAATTAATAATTCAATATTATTATATTTCAATAAAATTTTAATTATATTAATATTCCTTTTAAAATTTTCAGATAGACATTAATTTTAAAGCATTGTTAACGAAAACCACCGATTTTAGTTGTAAAGTACCAACATTCATTCAGAAAACTCAGCCCATTTTTGAAGAACAAATTAAAGATGAAAAGTTAAGAGAGATTGTTGAAAAGCTTCGCAATACAGAAAGTAAGTTTTTTAAATTTGTTTTTTTTTTTACTCCAAAAACTTGAAAATCACATACAACAGAAACAGAATTCCATTCAAATTTTACAGCAACAGAATTTTTTGCTGACAAATTTGTATGAAATTCTGTTTCTGTTTCTGATGTATTTGAATACCCACCCGGCTGTAAGTTAAAAAGTTGTTTTGGACATTTCATTTGTAATTTTTTTGAGTGAAAACAATTAAACCTATTCAATTTTTGATTCTGTAATAATATAATAGTTTTCTGTTTTATATTATTTAGATGGTATTCAACTATTAACTATGTCCAACTATGTCCAATCAACAAAACTTTGGAGCATTACATTTATAAGAAATAAACTGTTCGAGATTCTCAAAACAGTTTTGCCATTATAGGTGAAACTGTTCAAAGTGTTGAAGAGACGTTACAAAAGTATTTGGATCAAAAATTACCAATTCAGCCACTTTTG
The DNA here is from genome assembly GCA_963693315.1 of Diogma glabrata. NCBI lineage: Eukaryota > Metazoa > Arthropoda > Insecta > Diptera > Cylindrotomidae > Diogma > Diogma glabrata. The sequence continues at coordinate 26,986 of CAVNZG010000962.1, forward strand.
TTAATTACTGGATCTATAACAAAGCCAATACTAGTATGTTTTGATAGTGTACGGTATGAAGTTTATACAACATGAAAAGCAATTGATGTGTGCTTCAAAATATTTTATTTATTCAACTTAAAAAATCCGCAATCAGCAACCAATTTTGGAATTTTATCCAAAAGTGTTTTATACATTGAAAGGCGAAAAAGAAATATATAAATACATATATTATTGATTTGCTAAATTCAAATCAATAATATATATTATTAGTTTAACTATGTAAATGTATTTTTTAATTATTAAATAATATAGTAAAATATAATATATTTTACTATATATTGTATTTTATATACGAACTCCTTTTGTTCTTTTAATTTTTGTCACATGTAAATTCAAAAATACTTTAAAACAAAATCATGTATTATTTTAAAATTAAAACTGTGAAAATACTTTATAATTAAATGAAAATAATTGAAATAAATAAAATTGTAAATAAAAAATTTATATTCTTTTTTATTTAAAAAGTGTAAAATATAAGTTCCATTATTAATTTAATAAGTTCCATCATTAATTTAATAACATCTTATTATTAATTTAATAACATCTTATTATTAATTTGATAAGAACCTATTATTAATCTAATTAGATTGTATTATTAATCTGATAACATAATATTATTTTAAAAACAACTTTATTATTCTAATAATATATGTCATTTATCCAATGGATACCTAATATGAATCTAATTCATTATGTTATAAATTCAATAAAATTTTTTATAAATATAAAGCTATCGTTTTTAGATTTAAAATTTGAATTTTTTTTGTTAGTAAATATTACGAACAAATAATTTTAGTTTAATAATGCCTGTTATTACGAAATTTGTGAAAATAATCACAAGTTGTGATTAGCTGTATAATAATCACCAAATTATTAATCTAATGGCTTTTTGATAGTTTTTAACAACAGAATTCTCTGAGTGCAGCCATTCGTTTTTTACGAAGAATTTGTCTTTCCATTGGAACATCTTAGTCCTCCGATTTTTTCACAGCAAGATCTATTGCCCTTCTACAATATAGCTCTACTTTTTTTCAATTAATATAAAGACGAAGTGGTTCTATTTTTATAACTAATTGATCAATATTCAAGCCTTTGTTTTGCAATGCAATCGGAGCACAATTTATTTCCCTTAAAACATCATTCCAAAACAAAAGATAACAAAGAAATGTAAAATCACACACTCCACGCATAATTTTCCGTGCAGCGCCGCTTGTGACTACATTTCCTTGTTGATCACTTAATTTTTCAATTGCAGCCACAATCCCATCAAAATTTTCAGCCAATACTTTTACTGTAGCATAATGAGCACTCCAACGCGTTGTTGCGAGCCTTTTAAAAGTTTCTTTGCTGTGTTTAACAGCGTCTAGTCGGAGCAGAAAAAAGTGTAAAAATGGCTTCCTCTGTTCCGATAAATGTTACACAAGTTACATTTTGTGCAAACGAGTGTTGGTCACATAAATTAATTGAATGATTTATACAGCCAACAAAAATTGCTTTATTGTTTTTGGCTTTAATAATAGCTTCACACCTCCATGTATACCATTCATAACAGCTGCATTATCATAACCTTGGGAATGACAATTCCATAACATTTAAACCGTTTTCCACATAACGAATCACTTCTGACATTTGATCAATATGTAAAATTCCAGGTGTGGTATCAAACATAATTCCCAAATATTTAGCCGATTTTATTTCGTTGACAAGCTTAAGTTTTACGTGGCTCGCTAAAACATTTATACTCATTTTGTATCTGGTGACAAATATTGTACTTTTGGTGATTTACCATGCTCCAAATTTAAGATGTGTTCTTTTAACACTACATCATATTTTGAAAATAGTTTTATTAGTTCTAAGAAATCGTCTTTATCTGAAGAACTTTGTCCTTCATCATGACCACGACGTGCTAGGTTTTGTTTAGATAAAAACAAAGTTGTATCTAATAATCTGTATAAAAGATGTTTCCATTTCTATTTGTCATTATCTTTTAATTGCAAGGCTGCTTCTCCTATCGTTTTATGAAATTTTAACCTCATTTCCAAAGTTTTCCACTTTTCAAAATTTTCCAGATGTTCACTTGAAGTTTCATGGTCGGCCACTTTGGGATTTAGTTTCAAACAACTGTTAAAATCCAGTCGTAAATTTTGATTTTGTATTATTACTATTGGTGACAGTAAATATACGACAACCGAAGCAGTACAGGACACGGGTTATTATTAACAGGAGAATAAATAATCCATGACCGCAGAATTTTTTCACCATTAGGTGTATCACTTTATAAAACTATTATTTAGAAAAATGGTGAACATCACCTCTTATGTCTAACCCGTGTTTATAAATACAGTAGCAAACGGCCCTTCTCTGTTTTGGAAATATTCACTTCCTTTTTTTATGATTTCAATGTGAACATTATCAGAGACGGGTATATTCCAATGTGATACATCTCTTAAGTTCTGAAGTGATTCACCCATGCAAATACTGCCTCGATAGTAGAAGCATTAGCAGCATTATCACTGTTATTTTCAGTATTTTTTCTGATTCGTCTTCATCATGGGTTACCATTATTAATTCTGTATTGTCATTGTTACTTCTAGAAGCTGAGCTAATATTATCTGAAACATTCGTGGCATCAACCTGGCAATCAGTTTCTTTTGATGAACTTTGACTATCATCAGGTTTTATAACATATGTATAGATGAATCCAGACATATTTTGAACTGCATCTATTTTAGTCTGTTTGGCTTTTCGCTACTGGAACCCACTTTTTCTTTTAGATGTATGAACTCCTCGTGGCATATTTATTTTTTGGATATTTGGTAGACGAAATCTAAAAAAATATTTTATTTTTTGGGATATTTGGTAGACGAAATCTAAAAAAATATTTTTAATTAGTAGGTTTCAGCCAAGCGTTTGATATATGATTAGTTAGTCCTTTGAAAAAAAGATAATTAATTGTTTTTATAATTAATTTTTAAATAAAAATATTAAAAAAACTTTTTTAAAGATGGCGCTAGGGTCGAAGAGCGGAGAATTGGAATTTAATTAATTTTTTTTTCTGAAAATAGTTCGATCCTTACTCTAAAATATATCAAATTAACTCAGAGGCGTTAATTTTTGTTCTTGAGATATTTAATCGGGGGGGGGGGAGGGGGGATTGGACGCCCCCAAAGTCCGGTAAAGCATTCCGTTTGTACGATACACGGACAAACGAATCCCTCTGAATTCTGTCACTATGACAGAGAGAGACCTCAATAGTGTGACTGTTTGCACAAACCGATTGACGTGTATAACAAGAAAAAGAATATGATTGTGGAAGAACATGATGGATTCGATTACAAATATTAAAATTTTTACCAGATACTTAACATGTACGGTACGTTATTTCGTAATGGAACAGACAAATATTTTTTCTTTTTTAAGTGTTTCGGTTGGGATTCGAACTCGTAACCTCATCAGTGCCAGAGTGAGCTCAAATCTATTCATTTCGCTACCAATGCGATGATATTTTGAAGTTGAGACTTCATCATCACTCTATTTGCTTAAGTTGAATTCTCAATTGTCATTAGACTCCTATTTTCCGGAAATATTTTAACATTATTTTTGGGATTATATCTGTGAATTCATTTGAGGTGTAATATTTTTATATTATAGGCCACATTTTAAGTCACGTGTATAGTTATTATTTATTGCTTCCAATCAATGTGAAATCAATAAGCGACACTTGGTCAATTATTTCATATATGTATGGGCTTACATATTAGACAACATTTTGGAGAATTTTAATTATTCGGGATTTTTGTGAGCAATTAAACTCAAAAGAAGTAATTTGAATTTTTCAATTCAAAGGTATGGTTGGAAATATCTCGTAAAAAAACTCTGTTTTTCTTTTTTACGTGTTTTGGTTGGGATTCGAACTCGTAACCTCATCAGAGTGAGATCAAATCCAAAATTTACAAAATGCTTAATATTTTGCCACAAATATCAAAAAAATGTTAGAACTACCAAAATCTTTAGTTAAAGCGTGCACATACATTTAAAAAGAGCAGATATGTCGGATTTTATATAATCGTTATTTGCAAAATCGTTCAAAAAACGAAATAAAATATTTACGTTATCGTTACGTTTTACGTTATTGTCACCAGATGAATTTTTAAAACGATACGAAAGTAATTATTATTAACAACGCTACTTAAGTTCGTTATTTCATTTTTACGTTACGAGTAACGTTTTGCAACACTGCTTGTGATGCAAAAACCCATTTCGACGCGTTTAGTCAGCATTTATGACATCGTTACATTACGTTGCTGTGTAAATATATCCAAATGCACTTTTTAATGAAAATTTCATTGTTTTAGAAAACAAAGAAAATGAATCTGCATCACTTTCGTCGAAGAAATTTGCCATTAAAATTTTCCACATTTTATAAATTATGTACTAGAGCATTCAAATCCGAATATTCGAGCATTCGAATATCCGATTAATTTGGGTATATTTTAAGTATTCGTTATTCGAATATTTATACGCGAATATTCGGATATTTTTTATCTCCCAAAATATAATGGTTTTCCATCCCATCATTCCTTTTTCGAACTTTGAAACTAAGAAATTTCAATATTTTAAGGGAAATAATTTTATTACAAAAAGTGCTTGACTTAGCGAAAAAAATTCAACACTTATGACAGCCGAAGGCATATCCAAATTCTTATTTAATTCTCTAACGGAACTGAACAATGATTAAATTAAAATCTTACTCAACGAAATTAGGAAACGAATGGATCAGAAAAGAAACAAAACAACCTTAATAACCTTATTTCTATATCTTGACACTGGAGTTATAACACAATCGAACGAATATTTCGATTACGCAAAGAAAACTGCTGTGTTGAAAACTTTCAACGCCTCCTCAGCCTTCAAAGATGTACCATATCATAGCGATGAAAACAGTGAAAACTAGTTGCAGGTATCTTGTATTATAATAACGCACTTGCAGTCAACAATCAAAGTAAAAATATATTGCAACAAAAGCTGCAACTAGCGATTAGCTCAATTACCGATTCCACGACATGAGATACAGTAACAGTGGTAAAGAAATTCGCGGTTAATAGTTTAAAAGAACATTTTTGTTATTTAAATTCGTTCAAAAAAAGAACAGATAAATTAGACAATTAAAATAATGCTCTATTGACTATCAGCCCCATTTCAACAAAAACTGAAAGGGGTTTCTCTACGGCGGGATATCGGAAATAAGAAGTAGCCTAAAATTTAAACATCTAAATGCACTTCTCTTTTTTAAATGCATATTTCAAGAAAATAAATAAAATAAAATGCATAACATGTTAAACCTGTTTGATTTTATTCATAGCTCTTAGTACTTCTTTTACTATTCGAATACTAACCGAATATTCGGATATTTAAAGAAAAAGTTATTCGATATTCGGATAACTCAAAATGCCGAATAACTGAATGCTCTATT